>JAGDQP010005949.1:25828-75108 GCA_022664845.1 Lepisma saccharinum | reverse complement strand
ATCTAGGAAGTAAATCGGAGAAAGATGCCGAGGCTATTGCCTTATGGCATAAGCAATGTGTCAAAGGAAAAAAAAACATTTGACTTTCAGCGTGAACTGTTGGCTTATTGCCAAAATGACGTACGTATCCTCACATTAGCTCTTATTCAGTTCTCCAATTTAATCGAACGTACAACACAAGGACTGCAATGCTTTTTACATACCTGTACGATCGCGACTGGTGCTATGATGTTTTATCGAACCCAGTATCTTAAAGAAAATACCATCCCTGTCATCCCACCATTAGGATTTCAGCATGGTACTAATCAAAGCAAGCAAGCAAAACTTTGGCTTAGGTATATTGAATATACACATAACGTCAAGTTACAAAGCTATGAACGTGGCGGTGAGGCTCAATTTAAACATTTCAAGGTTGACGGATATGATAGAAATACCCGTACTGTATATGAGTTTTACGGTTGTTAATATCATGCTCATCATTGCCAGACCCAACTCAGAGATTTAGCTATAGATAAACAAGGTCGTAGTCTCAATAGTCGATATGCCGACACTATGGCTAGGGAAGAGTTTTTACGTCAGTCATGTAATGTAAATGTTGTGTCCATATGGGAATGTGAGTGGCACAAACAGGTAAAAACGTCTCCAGCCATACAGACATTTCTTCGCGATCATTGTTCAGATATTGAAGAACCTTTATGTCCGAAGGATGCCTTTAAGGGTGGACGCACCGAATGTTTTCAAAGTCTTTACGAATGCAATGAAACGGAACAAATAGATTTTCTGGATTTTACTTTTCTCTACCCTTGGGTCATGGCTGCTCGTCCACTTCCGATTGGACTCGTAACTGTGCATAAAGGCAAGGACATGCCTGATCCTAGTCGGGTTCACGGTTTAGTCTTTTGTAAAGTCCTACCTCCGACAAATCTAGCCATTCCCATATTACCCTACAATGCTCACAACAAACTATTGTTTGGTTTATGTAGAACGTGTATGGAAACGCTGCATACATCGGAATGTACTCATACGGATGAAGAACGAGCTATCAAAGGTGTTTTTTGCACCCCCGAGCTCCATGCTGCATTAGATGCAGGGTATGGCATTATGCAAACGTATGAGATTTGGGAATCAGAAATGTCAGTAGACTTGTTTCAGGGGTACATAGGAACGTTTCCTAAAATGAAGCAGGAAGCCTCAGGTTTTCCCGAGAGTTGTCAAGATGAGGAAAATAAACAACAGTATATTCAGGATTACTTTAATCATGAGAGCATTCATCTTGAGTATGATAACATTACTAAGAACGAGGGCCTTCGATTCATTGCAAAAATATATTTAAATTCTTTGTTTGGCAAGTGGGCTCAAAGGTGTGATCTTCCACGAACAAAGATTGTTGCAACAACTCAAGAGTTTAATGAGATCGTGTATGCTCCTCATTTGGAAATCCAACATGTAAATCTAGTAGGTAGTAAACTTCTTGTTACATATCGAGATTTCGAGTCACAAAATACGCCTTACGCCTTCAGTAACGTCATGCTTGCCGCTTTTATTTCCTCATGGGCGAGACTACGACTGTATGAGGCAATGAGTACCGGGGGTATAACTCGACTTTTGTATTGTGATACCGACAGTGTTATCTATGTTAGACAACGTAATGAACCGCCATTGCTGCCTCTTGGTAATTACCTAGGTCAGCTTAAGGATGAAGTGCCTGCGGGGTGGACAATGCGTCGTTTTTGTTCTGGAGGACCAAAACATTATTGTTTCGAACTAAAGGAAATATCTACGGGTCAATTAAACCACGTGATCAAAATTCGAGGTATAACACTTAATCAACGAACACGAGAGAAAATTACATTCAAGGATATGTTTAAGGTAGGGAAGGGTACGTATAAAGGTAAACAAATCGTTACACCGAATCGTATTCTGCGAAAGGCGGACTTTCGTGTCGTTTCTAAATCTCAGGTGAAACGCCATGTTGTTGTGCAACAGCATAAACGACGTAAATTAAATCCTGTTGAGAGAAAACAATATATGACGGTTCCCTATGGATTTCGAGGTTAAGAACAAAACGTGAAAGTAAACATGTTTATCCTATTATTGGAATACTTGTTTATTATATAATTTAACATTGGTGGTCATAGTAAACGAGTCATAACCATTACAATATTTGTGTACAGAAATACCATGTATTTACAAAAACCAAAGTATTAGCTATGTATCTTAAGGGGGTGGACAATGTAATTAGTCATACGGTCGGTATCTGTAGCAACACATTTTGGTTCCTGCAGGTAAAAAACAAAAAGTTTTGTAACAATGTTTATCTGAATCTTCGAAAAACATAACAAAAGAGTTTGCATGTGGTGGTGGTGGTTCTCACGTGGCACACTGTCACTGAGCGTTGTAGTGGGGGATGCGCTACACTATTTTGTTTATATGAACTTTGTATCCTGTATCCTGTTTGTTATGCAACAGGGTGTTGCACTATGGTAATTGCAATGTCAAGGGATCTATGTTGATCTTGATATGTATACCTTCTTGTAACTGTTTGTCACTAAAACTTGTATACTGTACGTCAAGCACTGTATTTGTTTATTATGCAATAAAGATTTTTTCTTTAATTACAATCACTGTGTTTCATTTCTTAATCCTGATCCTTCCCTTGAAAGTAAAGCTCCGTGTTGATAGTCCTTTGTCCACAGCACATCGTAAATTGCCTGAACATCATTGTCATTAGCAATCATCCCTATATAGGTACGTATAAAGTATTCTACGGTGATGGCTTGCTCAGGATGCATAGCAAGAAGTATATTGTAGACGGAATGATATGTATCAAAAAACGCTAACGTATCCAAAATTTCCTTTCGTACGTCATCTGCTGAACGGTTGGTACAAGCATGTTCCTCATCAGCATCTTCCACGGGAATACCTGCATAACAATACATACATGCCACAAAACAGGGAGGCATCCATTTATCAAGGGCCTGTAGAACGCAATTGACACTTACGTGTGTGTTTGAACAAGTACAAGTCGCCATGGTGCTATGGAACTGAGTTCAGTACCTGTCGTCGACGCTGCTTTATAGCCATTACCAGTCAATCAACAAGCTCCGTTGCACTTTGTGTTTTAGTATTAACCAATGAGATTACAATAAACATTAATCATTTGCGAACGTGTGGTACACTCAGAACTACGTGGTGAACATCATTTGCATACTGCAACTTTGTATTCGTAGCTATCGATTGAAATGGTTACGTCAGCAAACCATGTTGCTAACTCCAACATTTGTCGTACTTTTAATCTTCATCGAAAGTGACAAGCGTCGTTGTCTTATGTTGATTAAAAAACTTAATTTTGCTACTATGCACTCATTTTACACAAGTGCTATCAGCTTCCCTGCACGACCAAGTACAAATCTATATGCGTGATTCATTACCAAATGCTAAATCCGGATCTGTGCTTATTATAATAAAATTCCATGTCCTGCCAATCATATGACCAGATTTAAATTCTTATCTGTTTGTCAAATCAACTATTAACTATCCATATACATGGTACAATATTACTCTATGCATCTGCCTGTGTATTAAAGACACCCGGCCTATCATTAGCTCATATCTCACATTTATTTTGAATATGTAAATACGGAAATGTCCACTATTGCTCCCTATTAGTGTGTTTAATTGTGTATTCTACCATTACATAGGCGGAGTATTTTGATTAATCAGATACATCGTTGAACATACCAATGCTGTCGTAGCTTTAGTACAGATGCATAAACCTATTGTCACTGCACAACTCTGGTAATGCCCACTTGTTCATCTACGGAATGATTAATATTCGTAATTTACGTTGGAACTTTTAATTACTCTATTTCAAAAGTAACATTCTCAACCGAGAGATGCTCATGCAGTGGAAACTGTAATTAACCACATTGCCAGTATGTCCGCTATGATTTTCCCTGTTTGCACTGTACAGAGATCCCATGCTTACACCTAAACCTGCAGTGAAAAGCACAATACTAATACTCAAGCTTGCTATACCTTGTAACGTATATGACCCATCTACAATGATCCTTCACCATGTTGGACACATGTAGCCTGCACGACAAATACGGCCATATTCCCTTAAGGAGGCTTTATTTTTTATTTCTATATACATTCTCGCTTGACATATTAAACTTGCCCCGTAAACACGAAAGACACAACCATAGGCTTATTCGTTTCCCTTGTGTCAGTTTCCTATAGCCGACTTGTGAGTTTTTAGCAAGGGTTGCCAGCTGACAGTACGCCTAAGAACGTTTATTCTTAGTTATTCAAATATCCATGCTGTCAGTGTTGCTATCAGTTCATCAACTAGAAAGATACATCCATTGTCTTTCATGCACATTTTAATGTCTGGTGAACAGGTTGGGACTTTTAACTACGAAGGTTGGACACCGCGCAGTATGATCGAACGTTTCTCTACATTTGTGTTTTACTATTCCTATTAGGCTGGTAAGAAATAAGATTACATCTCCATTCTACAGTCATCCCTTTAACAAGGATTTTATTTTCCCGTAGTGTACATGTCGAATTGCATTATACGCATTGTCCTATATTCTGATGACTGTGATCGCCTTTTCTATAAAGTTGACATTAGTTATCTACTCGCTCAACCATTGCAACAGCATTCCCTGCATAATAGCGTATTCAGGGATTTTCAGCATTGACCGCCAGAGGGTGCTATAACCATCAAAAATTTTATTCATACAGCGAATTAATATGTTATATTATTGCAAATACTATTTTATATTGGTCAACTGCCATTCACAATTCCGGAAATTGTAACAATTTATCTAAAGACCATGACCCGTCAGGTACTGTTTAACTAATTATTATTTTATATTTGTAGCGTGGTCAGTGTTTAACGACCATTCACAATCCTGAGTACACCAGCCAATTCCGTACGACCACTAACGCTGGTACTTGTTAACGCTTAGTATGCTATTCTTATGGAGCTAGTACTATTCAACACGTTTATTCCATTAAAAGTATTATCCCTCTGCGTAAACTATACTGCTTGTACAACGTCCCCCGTCTACCCTTAGCAAAGCTGATAAATGAGCTGCATCAACCTAATACAGACATACACTGTTCATGTTCCTAGTTGCAATTCTAATTACCTTCCAGTAACGTAATCCCCACCATCAAAAAGATTCCCGGTTCAATGCATGCACGAAAATATTCAACAACGTATGGCTACATACCCACGGGGACTGGCAAGCATCTTGCATATACACACGATCGCGTTGCTTGCTTCACTGCAATGCCATGAATACGCTAAGATCCTCCAGCCAGAACGAACCAACGAATGAAGGCGGAAATTGACGATCTTGACCGAAATTAATATACTATATATTACTCCGACAAACATTATCCCTTCTCTTAACATGTCCGCTCAACAATATATATTTATTTTTCTTCCTTTTTCGGGTAACATACGTTCATGAACATCATTCATCTTATTCAGGCTTCATTACCTGCTCTGACACATCCCTTGTCACTGGACAGACTGTTACGACCCCTTTATTCTTCAGCCTCAAAGTAACCGCCAATCTACCATTCTTTATCTTTTTCTTTTTAGAAAAACTGTCAACTTTAGTGTTGTAGTCTTCTTCCAAAAAATGACAAACGAGTGCGCTTCCCCCACTACGTAACACAGTCCTTTCGCAAAACCATCCATCAACGTATTATCCGTCAGCGCTGTCAGCCACTCGTGCTCTTTTACAAAGCATGCCCAAAGATCATTAATCTCTCCATTGTGCACCATAATCCTACATGACAGGTGAACATGGTCGTTTTCCGAACAATAGAGGCCGTATTTCAATGGACACACACAAAGTGGGCACCTCTCTACTAGTTGAATCATAAAAGAAAGAAAGCAAAAGATTGAAGAAAGAAAATAAAGTTATACGAAATACAATGTATCATGACACAATAGAAACTAGTTTAGCCAAAACATACGAAGGGATGCCTGACAAAAGAAACAAAAAGCAAAAACTAATCCCTGCATAGAATTGTCCTCTCAAAAGGTTCTCCATGTACCTGCTTTTGTTCGCATCATCCATCCCCTTTTCTTTTCTTTTCCTTTGAACGGACTCAAGAGCTTTGACTCATTCGTTTGCTCTTTAAAGCTCTCTCTCTCTCTCTCTCTCTCTCTCTCTCAAACATAAAAGACAAAAATTCTTAATACAAACCATATGTTCCCCCAAAAGCCAAAAGTTGAAGTGAAACATGCTTTCTTGTGGGAGGATATCCCTCTCTGTCTTGTTCTCTCTGCTAAGAGGAAAGGTAAAATACGTCTTCTTTATCTCATAGAAAAGGATAAATTGACAAGGACAATATGTGAAATTACCATAGCAATAAAAGAATATGAATGTACGTTTGTTGTTAAGCAAATTGCAAGTAAACAATAAGTAAGACCTGTAACTGGAAACCAAACAAAAAGAGAGAACAGAGGAGAGTGGGGTAAGAACATTAAACATATCAGAACATCTCCAATACGTAAAATAAAAGTGATCATTGCTAAAACAGTAGCATTTAAATGTCTTCGCTCTGACAAGCGGGCTTGCAAATGTCACCACGAATGAATAATCGTAGCATGCCGACTTGCAACAAGATGCAGTGTGATACACTAACATGTACTGACTAATATAACGTCACACATAAGCTACAATGCTAAATTCGTATATTGACAAACATTATGAATTGCAAATCACAAGGTATCTACACATCATATACACAATTAATACATCCATTCATCACGCCCTTAATGGACAAATACAATAGGTGAACAGCACACAAATAAAGGGCCAAGTACATATAAGATGAAAATTAGTTAAATATATGTTTAAATTGCTAATAAAATGGCATAGGACTGTAGATTAAACCAAAAAGGGGGAAAAGAAGGTAAACATAGCGTAATAACGCAAGTAACGCATGAGCGCAGGTATGAAAAATACCCTAAGGTGCCTAGTAGTTTCTTCTCTCCATTTAGCGACTATAGGAAAAACAACCCAAAGCCGACTACCCCGCCAGAGGTTCGCCAATGGTTCCCTCGCAGTTTCACCAGACGAATGCCGGGATACTACCTTAAATAAGGCTCTTGCCGCTACCTTCCCTCTCGTTTTTACGTATTAAACTCTAGTTATCTACTCAGCTTGTGCAGAAGGACCTGCCGCTCTCTGCAGAACGCTAATGAACATGGTGAAAGTACATTAGATACAGAAAAGTCAGTCGTAGCTGAACTTGAACTAGATACGGACGTAATGGGTTAGAGGAGGTCCTAGGTTCGATACCAACGACTGGCCATGTTGACTAAGATTTTTCCAGTCACACCAGGCAAATGCCGAGATGATACCTTAGGATTTGGCCGACTCCTTCCCCCATCTTTTCCCCATCCATATCCCGACCTGAGCAATAGATAGGTGCATAAAGGGCATAAATAAATTCAAATTCAAGAGAATGAAATGTATTTCAGTTCCTTTGGGTTCTAAATAAAACCAACTAGTTCTCTGAACTTTATTAAGAAACCAATTAAAATAAAATCCCACAGAAAAGCACAAGTGAACTTGATTTGAAGCCCACCGCTGTCTTGGATCAGATACTCACGAGCTCCACAGCATCCTCAGGTGAACCGAAATTATAGTTCATCACTATTTAGGTTGAATCTAGATAATTTGCTGTGATGTAAGGTAAGCAGTTGGATACTTATGCATAAAGATAACTAATCTACGTTCTTATATATAAAATCCTGCCGAGTATGAAATGAAAGTAATACATATAGATTATAATTCTAAAGTAATTATACGTAAGTACGCTTGACACATAACATTTGCTTGGATGAGAAGTGTTTCCTGCTACACACATGGTTTTTGCTCGTTGCTAAATACAAACATCTAATTGTACATATAAAACTACAAAATGTATAATAACCGTTCGGTTGTCACGTCCCTGTTGATTTCAAGATCGATGAAAGACAAACTAGCAGCGAAAGATGAAGAAAACAATAACAATAATAAATGCTTTCGTTCTTGACTAGTGACGAAAATCAGTAACGCTTTTCACCTCAAAGACCATGTCAAAATTGTTAAAGGCTTGCCGCTCAGCAGTAATGAAATCCAACATAGACGTCGAAAGCTTTGAATGAGTCAATTGCTTGATTCTTGTAACTTTCATAAGCATCCTGCGCGATTTTTGCGGACCTAGAAGGATGTCTTCTCCTGTGGACCATTCACTAACATAAGAATAAACACTTCTGTCGTAGAGAAAGATAATTTTTACCCTCCAGTGCTCTTGTGGAATAGGCCCTCACCGCCCTAGATCTACATTGCACTGAAAAACTCACACTTTGGAAAGTTTCTTGTAGCTGTTTTTTTTTTCCAAAGGATGATCCCATTCCCGCAATTTCCTTCAGTGCAATACCATCGACCCAGTCACTTAGTGGGAAGACGTCCTCCTGGGTTGTCAGTGAGGCAAATACCTCGTAGGTTCTGTGGTGACCTACCACAGGGGATAGAGCATCAAGGAAGCCAGTAAGTAGTCTCGCTGACAACTCAGGACATCTGTCCGGAACGGGAAAATTCCGAACATTGAAAATATTTCGTAGTAACGGCTTTTGGGTATTGTTAAGACTAAGTCACTTGAGTAAAACTATTGTTAAATTATAACCATGATAGGCCAAGTATTACTAAAAAGCAAAATTAACAATAACATTTTGTATGTCAGTTTTATTTTTTTTAATTTCGCATTATAAAATACTTAAATTCAGTGCCTTAGTAAATAATTTTCAGTAAACAATTGAACAACTTTACACACTAACACTACGTTCTAAACATTAAAAAGACACTACAAAGCTGTGTTTCTGAACGGTTTGGATGTCACGGCCCGGATTTTTTTTTTTTTTTTTTAACAGTTTCAGAGCCAACGTGATATCAGTGGCGGCCAGTGGTTGTTTCCACTGAGTGTTGCACTCAGTTATACGTCTGATATTTGTTTCAAAGTGGAAAATAGCCTTTTGTACCAAGGAAGGGTCAATTTCTCGATTTTGAAGTTGATTAAACAAAATTTCCACAAGAGGCATTATTTTAGTAAAAAAAGGGGTTGGGGAAGAAAGCCAAAAATTAAAATGGCTGCCAATAAGTGTTTTCTTGAGTACTTCAGCTCGATAAACTGTGTTTGAATTAATCCCTTCCTCCATCGTCACTATCTTATTCATGTATTGAATAATATCATTTTTATGTTCAAAGATAGTATTTACGCTTCTGAACAGGAAGTTCCAACGCATATTACTAGCTCGGAGTAACCGTTTCTTAACGAGTGAATCTAAAACAGCGACTCGTTGGGGACTACCAGAAAAAAGTACATATGCCTTGCAAATTTGAGAAAAAATATTACATTTCTATTTGTAGAAGCAGCTTTCTTCATAAATAGATTCACTTGTTGAGCGTAACAATCTATGTACACAGCATTTGAAATGGGATGCTACAATGGCATAGCTTTAAAATTATGATTTCGCGATTAAAGTAACATCAGTCACCCGCAATGCTGACTGGTGATGCTGCCAAAAATTTAATGAATATATGAAGCCAGGAAGCGGAGAGGACCCTTAATCTCGTTTGTCCACTTTGTCTAAACCAATATGGATTAATTTTTCAGTTCTAACTCAGTTTTCTGCGCTTGATATCGCTGTGTGGCCCGTTTTATATTTGTCTTAATTGCAAAAAAAAAAAAAAAAAGTAAATATTATTTGCAGTATTTTTTATTACATGCAGAGTACGGTATACTATTGTATGAATAACTCAGGAATTAAAACATCGATAAAAAGCATATAAAATTGAGTTAGAACTGAAAATTTGGTCTCATAAGTGGACATATGAGTTTAAATATTTGCTCTGGCGTCTATCTTTCGACACAAATCCACTTCCAGTCAGTCCAGTTAAAGATGCTGTATTCTTTTGGTGCGTCGCGCGTGAGACATCATTCTGTGGTAACATCGCTATAAGGCAGGAAGGAACAAAAGAATTCACCAGCGCTCAACCAAGAAAGAAACTGACAGAAACACACATACTCTCTCTCTCTCTCTCACTCACTCACTCACACAGACAGAAACCGTGTAAGGAGTAGCAGACGGTTTGCGGAGGTCATGCGCGCCACAAGAGCCACCTACCGGATGCAATGAAAAGTTCAGAAGGGGAGAAAAGTGTAGAAAACCTAGTTGCTTGCATAATCACTTCAACTTCCGAATCCCTGTGGTAATTGCTGTGAGAAAATCGACTCGAACAAACAGAAGAGGGAGAACTTGTGTAGCAAGTAGGCGTTAATAGAGGTGCCGGAAAATTACATCATCAAGATTAAACTATGAACTTGTGAAGTATTTTTTTCTCTTCCTAAAAGGAAACTATGGTTTTTGGACACCGAGGGGTAGAATATTCTATATTTTAGAGTGACTGAAATAAAAATTAATTAAAGATTTTGGCGGCGTACCACCACCCAGCTTACAAATTAGCACCCATATCACAAATTAGGGTGTTGCGTACGTTACGCATTTTTCTCAGTTATCTTACTTTCCTATGGTTTGGCTGCAGCAATTTATTACACTTGACAACCATTAGGAGTTCGTAAACTATTGTAGAAAAGTAGCTACTGGTTTAGAAGCAGCTCTAATTTTTTGGTAATTTCGTAACGGACGTAACAAGTAATATTCATTGAAATATGTACACGTACGGTATATTTTTAATTTATCTGTCTGCTGAACTATTTGTTAGACACTTACATTTAATATGCTCATATACCAAATTCTTTCAAAACCTTGCGCTGGTGCTGGTATCCAGCGTAAATATGGTAAATATATGTACAACAACAATTTAACTCCGAGATGTGTTAAACAAACAACATGGCTGCCTCATCACGTAACTCAGGGCTGAAAACAACATGTTTCTGGGATATTGCATACTTGTGCGTGCGAAACACGATGTTATTTAAAACAAAAAATAAGTTTCATTTTGTCGTGACAATGTCCACTTTTCGCCTGAATGCACCATATACAAGGGAGGAAGTGATATTGTGGAAAAAAGTTAGATCTAATACCAAATTCTGTATAAATCTGCAACCAACGGTTGATCAAAAACCTACTGAGTTTAGAACAAGAATACCAGGCTTCAGGGGTACATCCACAAACTACAAAGACTATACAGAAAGTTCAGGGTTCAAGAGATATTGAAACCTAACATGATACTATACAACATTTTCAATGAAAACAAGAGGGTAATAGAAGCGGAAAAGACAGACGGCATATATGAAATTAAATACTCATATGATAAATCTTACGCTGGTCAGACCAAAAGAAAAAAATCAAAACAAGGGTAAAGGAGCATCGGAGATACATAGAAAAACTAACGGACAGCTCAGAATTGTCACAACATGTAGGGAAGGGCATCATATCATGGGATTCAAAAAATCAAAACAATATTATTAAACCACTACATATATACAACAGTTATATATATCACTAACACAAAGAAAATCCGGAAGGTAAATTTATGATAAAAAGGAAGGAATTTACTTACAGTTTATTTGTTCCGTATTAGAACACACACACAAATATACACAGATGACTTCGATATTTCTGGCTATAAAGTCTGTCCGTATTCTTGATTGTAGAAAAGACGAAGACGTGGAGATTGAATAAAAAACTAACGTGGACAGTGGCACCACGTAGCGTAGGACGCATCAAGCTTGGAGAACAATTAACTGCTGTATAGCGCGTAGGTTTCAGGAGCTTGGAACAATTAAAAACTGTACAGCGTGTAAGTTCGGGATGGGATCGTGGAAGGAAATGTGTTGAAAAAGCAGAGCAAACGGGAGGTTTAGAGCTATTGAAGGTTAAGGCCAGTTGAAAACGCTTTTGCGAAACGTACTACTTTTTAGTTGTGTTTGTGATGTTATTGTACAGCTGTCTCAGGAATCTACCGTGTAAGTAGCCTTTTTTTCTACCTGTTTTACCCTTATATATATATATATGTGTCGAGCTCCTGCGTAGTCTAGTCGGTAGCGCGCTCGACTTCAATGCGAGCGGTCCCGGGTTCGATTCCCGATGGGGGCTCAAATATTTCGGTGTTGACCCAGCATCGTGAGGACAATTGGGGAGCTGCTGTGAATAAAAGACAGTGGCGATCACAGTGAGAGCTTCGGCTCTCCTCTCCCAACCCGTCTGGTCAGCGTGGGAGCAGTAGACCAACTCCTCCCTTCGGGGAGAGGCCTCATCCATTAGTGGATTGAATATGGCTGTGATTAATAATATATATGTGTGTGTGTTTTAATTCACAGTCATATTCAATCCACTACTGCATAGGCCTCTCCCGGAGGGAGGAGTTGGTCTACTACTCCCATGCTGATCAGACCTGTTAGGAGAGGAGAGCCGAAGCTCTCAACTGTGATCGCCACTAACTTTTATTTACAGCAGCTCCCTAATTGCATCATGATGCTGGGTGTGCACCGTTCCAGACCGTCACGCGTTGGAAAAATTTCCTTGGCAGAACTGGGAATCAATCAACAGTCAACGACGGTAACCACTAGACCAGCAGGGCGGTTATATATATTGTAGATAAAGTAGATCACAGCTGAGGAAGCTCCAGCGAGTGGGGCGAAATATTCTGAAAAATAAATATTTTTCTATAAACGATCTGTTTTATTAAAGTATTCAGGAAGGTAAGATGAACACCGTAAATTTTAGGAACTCTATACATTGGTTCCTTTGAGTAAATCAAAGATAAGGTGCTACCGAACATCTACAGCGCTGGATTTTGAGGACCTACTTGCAACTTCATCTAAAGCTTTGTTCTCTTTCGAAACTAATTATTTTCACACTGGGTCTGGATACTGTCTAGCTTGTATATTTGATGATGAATGGTGGCGTGGAGAGTCCAAGGACCAGAACAAATACCACAATGATGTGAAAGTGCATTTTTTAAATCTGCAATCCACTGAATTGACTTGGGCTCCACTGTTACACTTTTACATTGCAGAAAGTTACAATTTTACACGGGAATAAAGCAACAGGGAGTGGGGAATGTAGAACACAATGTATATCGTTAGGGAGGGTTCAGCGTGCTGTATATAAAATGGAAAGTAATTTGTGCAGAATGAAAAACTGATTGCGAATAAAAAGGCAAAATGTCTACACGTGAAAAATGTAGACGAAAGCAAGAGTAACGGTTGTTGTACTGACCGTGTGACCGAGTGGTAAAGGCAGCCGACTTCGGAGCGTGGGGTTGTGGGTTCTAATCTCACCGTTGACTTTTTGTTGTTGTTGTTGGTTGAAACAGTTTTGTATACGAGCAGATAGTCGTTAACCAACGAAGCGAATAGCATGTTTGGGAAACAAGTTTGGTACTGTCTTCAGACAGCCAACTGATGGCGTGCAAGGAAGTTCGACCGATCGTTGCTAGTGTTGTGTATTCCCATATGTGCTTCGCTGGACGCAGAATGAGTAGTGCGACAATCAAGTGAGGCTCAAGTTTCGTGGATTTCAAGCATGGAATGTGGTATATACTTATTTTCGCCTGTGAATGTGGTAGCATTACTGTGAAAGTGATTTGGTGTTGGTGATGCGTCGTCTGCAAGCAGATGTGAGAAGAAGATAGATAGCACAGC
This sequence comes from Lepisma saccharinum, assembly GCA_022664845.1. Taxonomy (NCBI): domain Eukaryota; kingdom Metazoa; phylum Arthropoda; class Insecta; order Zygentoma; family Lepismatidae; genus Lepisma; species Lepisma saccharinum. Next base: position 61,419 of record JAGDQP010005949.1, on the reverse strand, counting down.
ATATGGGTAGTATTATTACGACCCACACCGAAGGCGATGAACTCGAAATTAACGAAGATTAGGACATGACATACGATAGTTTCACCGAATCAGGTCGTATTCAGCAACGGTAAAATAGTTTATGCCGAGAAAATGCGTCAAGCTGTCGCATTCTATGGATCCTCTAGCAAAGGACATAGATGGTTGTCGTCCATGCACGCCTAATTTCGATTTATTATAACTTAAAGGACGTAACACGTTTACGCCAATTTGAACAGGACACACAGTCAGCAATAAATCGTCGTAATCAGCTCCGTGCACTGTCAGAACAACTGCGCGTAATAGTGAAGGACAAACTGGATCGCGGAATCACCCTTCATGACAGCGATTTCCAAGGACTAGCACGTGAATTAAACAAATAGTTTCGGATACCACGATTTGAAGCATCGTTGTTTGGATCCAGTGCTTTAAATAGCCAAACGGAACTACGTCACGACATATTGAGAAATTCGTTAGTCGTCGGACATTGAGAAACTGATAGGAAGTGGAAGGCGATGCCCGTGAATTTGTCGCCAACGTTCGTACTAAAGGTGTCGACCCATCTTCCATCCTGAATGCAGATCAAAGTAGTATCACCAAAGAACTGTATTCGACGTGTACTTTGGCGCCAATATGTGCAAGGAGCGTCGAATGCATTGCGCAGGCAATAACATCTTTGACACATTCGTTCACCATATCCGAACAATTAAGGCACTCTCGCACCGAAACTGTATGTTGTGCGCGCGGAACCAAGTGGCAAATTCCTGGACAATTTGACGCTAAAAATTTGGTCGTGGAATGTGTCCGCTCGCGTATTATACTGTCGTGGCTGCGGAAATGCATCATGGTACCAGATATGGCTAATCATACACTATTAATCGTGGATTCATGGCCTCCATTCAAACAACACGCAACGATGACGGCTTTACTGCCAGTTGGCAAAACAATGGAGGTTATTAATATTCCTCCAGGTGCTACGCCCTATATAGAGCCACTGGACCGCTTCTTAGAATTTTCAAGTCATTCTATCGTAAGATCCATTCCTACGTACTTGCACATGATGTTGATTTCGTTCTGTACAGCCGTGAAAACATCTTGCGCATTCTCGAGTTGGTATATAACCAATTTACGAATCCTGTGTTCAAGCCTTTTCTGCTGTACTCATTGTATGCCTGTGGCTACTACGACGAGCATCTTTGAACATTCCGCGCCCCTGTGCGGCAGTGCTTTCCGCAAGATGTTGTCCAATCATGCATATAGTGTGCACACTCGTCATTTATCAAGTGTTCGTACTGTAATGCATGCATTTGCTTCCATCATTTTGTTGTCCTTCGGCATGTTCATTATTAAACACATTTTTCGCTGTATTTCTTTGTGTAGTTTCACGTCTTGCACGATCCCTATGTAGGTACATGGTACCTTTTTTTTACCTCGTTTGTACGCCGGTGTATATCGACGTGTTTTCACCCTTCTCACTTCCCACAATAATTGTAAACCGATTTCCAGTACGATGGATACACAGTGACATTTTTATTACAGATTTTTCCACAGAAAAATAAATGATAGTCAACGGTGAGGTTTAAACCCGACTGCCTTTACCACTCGGCCTCACAGCCAGTACAGCAACCGTTACTCTTGCTTTCGTCTACTTTTTTCACGCGTAGACATTTTGCCTTTTTTTTCCTCGCAATCCATATTAATTCTGCGCAAATTACTTTCCATTTCGTATACACCTCGCTAAACCCTCCCCAACGATATACATTGTGTTCTACGTTTCCACCTCCCAGTTGCTTCATTAGATCCATTGGTAACTCCTTTACTACTAAAGCATTTACTTCAAAGAATTTATAATTAAGAGGCAACTGTATTGTAAATTTACCAAACCAAGTACAGGATGATTTAAAAAAACGGGACATTTTGAAAATTAAATAATTTCATGAACATTTTTTTTGAATAAATTATTTATCGCATTTAATAGTAAAAATAATGCCATTTGAGAATACATACAGTATAATTTATTTTTTGAAGATGACCTCTTACATGTGAGCTCCTTCTCTACGCAAACATTCCTGAAGTCTCTTCGTTGGTTTGACGTAACATCTCAAGTGGAATTTCGGCAATTGCTGCTCGGATGTTGACTTTCAAGTCTTCCATTGTAGCAGGTCGACTAAGGAACAATTTGTTTTTAAGATGACCCCACAAAAAGAAATCACAAGCTGACAAAACAGGGGATCTGGAAGGCCATTGAATGTCACAATTTTTCGAAATTACACGTTTCCCAAAGAATTGGCGTACAGCAGCCATCGTGCTGTGTGGGACGTTGATCCATCTTGGTGAAATTTGGCTGTGTCAATAATGTGTGGAAATCTCTGAAGTTGTTGCACAACAAAAGTTTCAAGCATGGCGACGTAACGATTCGATGTGACTGTAATCACATGGCCATTCTCGTCGTCTAAAAAATAAGGTTCCATCACACCATATGATGACATAGCACACCACACAGTAACTTTGTTGCTGTGCAATGGACGCTGGTGTAGCTCTTGTGCCCAATATCTAAAATTTTATTTGTTAACAAATGTTTGCGTAGAGGAGGAGCTCACCTGCAAGAGGTCATCTTCAAAAAATAAATTATACTGTATGTATTCTGAAATGGCATTATTTTTACTATTAAATGCGATAAATAATTTATTTAATTATTTTTTTCATGAAATTATTTAATTTTCAAAATTTCCCTTTTTTTGAATCACCCTGTATTTTTGTATCAACTCCACAAAAAGATCAAAGGCATGTGTGTTCCGCTCCGCAAACATCTAACTTAGCTCCTGGGTATTTTAATTGTATTTTGTCAACAATTTCCTTTTTCAGTACGCTACATGAAGCGCCAGTGTCAAATAATGTAATTAATGGAATATCTAAAATATTTGATTGTGCTGTATTTAGATATTTCCTTTTTGATTTAAATACATAAAATCAAAAGTTGTGATGTATGCGCTAGTTTCCACATTTTGAGTTGAAGTTGCTGGTTGTTGTAAAGGACAACTTTCTATGTTATTATTTAGTAATTGTGTATTCTCATCATTTTGATCATGAGAAACTGATATTTGATTCACTTGTGGTTGTAGTGTTTTCATTTCTCCTAGTGGAGTTATGCGCTATCTAATACGATTTCTATTTACCCCTTTATTACTGTTATTTTGTTGATTTATGGTTGTTATTTGCTCCTTATATGCATAGTTTATAAAACTGTCATTCTTTTGATTTTGTAATTCAGAATTCGGAAACCTAAATCGGTTATTAGATGAAGAATTAACCTTTTCCTTTATATTCCCTTTGAATCTAAATGAGTTAAGACATCGTAAACTGATCAGTAAGTCTTCAATAGTATGACAGTTTGCTAAGGAAAGATTCCTTTGTATACTTATTGGAAGCATTTCCATAAGATGTTTTAAAATATCATGATCTGTAATTTGTTCGTCTATATTGTGAAACTTGGGTATAATTCTTAAAGTTTCCAGTTCGTAGTTGTCAGTGGTATTCCAATTAATTCAGGTATCAAGTAAGTCTTTTTTTTTCTGTTGGTCCCTATTTTCTACACTTGCATAGTATTCCAAGAACTTGCTACAAAAATCAAAGAAACCGACAATATTTCTTCTGTTATACAGGAGCCAGCCTTTCGCACTGTCCTGCATTGCACTATTTACAAGATCTAGCTTACTTAATTCAGAAATATCCAATCCCTCTTGGATTTTGTTTACTTATATTTCCATACCATTTGGGTATGCATGTGTAATCTCGAAGTTTCATCGATCTCTTGGGCATAGAATTTTTGTCTCGGAACAAGTTCATTAGAAAATAACTATGTTCAGTCCATCTATTGTATCTATTGAAATCTAACCCATCTCTTCTATGATAGTTATTTAGATGATCAAAAGAATACTGTTCTTGTTTATTGTTATCTTGATATTCCTTTCCCTTTTCAGTTACTTCTTGATAAAACATTTTATCAATCAAAGGTCTTGGAGTTTCTACCGGATTTTCTCTATTAATTCTCTCTTCTACTGAATTTTTCCATGACATAATGGACTTCATTTGCGAAGAGATTTCGGATATTTGTTCGCTTTGTGTATCAAGAACTTTCTCTGTTGTTGATATATATTCAGTTATCTTTTCTTCCACATCAGTAGATATATTCGTCACTTGAGTTTCTATTTCTTTAATTCTATTGTGTATCTTTGTTTCTAGTTATCAAATTTCTCTGCTAAAGTTCTCTCAAATTTGTTCTCTAGTTGATCTAATCTTCGTTGATTTCATTTAACTGTGTTTTCATATTGTCTTCTGTTTGTTTGGTAAGATTTGTCTGTAATATTTGTTGATTGTCTTAGAAATTGGCCTTCATGTTACTAATCTGGTTACTCAGTTTTTCCATTGCTTGTAATATTGTAGACAACATACTTGTTTGTATAGTTTCTTCTTCCTTGTTCTCATTTCATCCTGTAATATAGTATCTGCGTATCATAGTTCTATCATCTTCATTATCACTACTCATTGCGGTCACTATATAACTTTTATACTTCTAAACACCACTGAAATGACGCTTTTAACACTAATTTATTTCCCAAAAGGCCGTATAGCTGGGCACCGTAGACATTCATGGTACCGCAGTTCTGTAGAAACGTCATGGTTCTGGGATGCTCCGATTTTGTAGGTTCCTTGCTCTTGGTAGTCTTTGGTTAAAAATCGTAATGGCGTCGAATCCCCAAATCCCAAATCCACCGTACGAAGACGTCGGGCGAGCTACAGATATACAAGGGGAATTCTATCGGGTGATTGGAGCGTTTTCAAGAGGGAAAACTAATTTATTTCTTCTGCATGGAGCCAATTACTGACTCCCGCAGTATAATACAATATTGTAAATTAATACAATATTATGTTAATCCAACAACAAAAAGCCCGCTTCTAGCTCTTATACATCCAAGCAATACAGTGCATAGCGAACTATCTTATTGAATGTATAATATCTTCATAATTATTTGTGCTATATAAAAATGCTTCTGTATTTTATATTAATATAAATTGTAAATTGATTCTATAACAAAAAGGAATTAATTTCTTAATTAAAAACAATAGTTTCCTACTTTACAAAAATGAATAGTTTGGTGCTGCCATCTATTGTGCACCTTTTCCGGAATTTATATACTTTACATATTAATATCATAGAAGATAATAAATGCTTCTGATTGCTATAATTAATATTTAAAATCAATAAAATAAAAAAATAGCGATCATAGGAGATTATTGACATATGAGAGTCTGCCTCACATTCCCGTGTTAGAGCCGACAGGGTACCAAATCAGTAAAATTCTAACAAATCTTCAACCACCATGTCTCCTAACTTACATTTCTGGTAATATAGAAATTAATATTCTTTGTTATTATGTCTTTTGATGTCTGATTGCAACATTCCTTTTCTTCTTTTTGCGAAGTAAGATTTTTGTTATTATTTTAAGTGTATATATTCCGCTACTTGCAAAATCATGCCATTTTAACCCATACCTTGCAGTGGCCAAACTACTCGAGTCTAAGAGTTGAGATTTTTACTGTAAATTGGGAGTATGAAAGATTTCGTTTACAGCAAATTTCAGGTTTTGTCCACCATGAGGATTCATTTGAGAAATTCACCCCGAAATCCGGTATTTTTCGGCGAATGGACATATTTGAACTCCGGTTGCCAAAAAGGTGTATGATTCTTAGCCATGATTTTTTTACATTTACTCACCAAGTAGGTTGGTCTAATACACATTTCAAAAGAATGCTACCTTAGATTTAACTAAAAAAACAAACAATTTCTTTACAATTCGTTACCCATTTTTCAGCCTAATGAAGGAATCCATTTGCCGAAAATTCTCTTCAGGAACTACACAATGGTTTAGGATTCAGCTCTCTAGTTCTTCTGGTTTTCGAGATTTTCAGGTCCCCTACACGAGTCAAAAACGCCATCTGCCATGTTGGGTAAAGGAATTAACTATGAATGTGCGCTGGCTCTTCGTGGTCCATCATCACAGTTTAATGAAGTCAGTTAATGTCTACCTTTTTTATTTGAAGCACCAGCCTAAAGTCAAAATTAAGAAGCTAATCCAATGTAAAGTACGTACATTTATAGCATCAACAGATTAAAATTGTCCAAATAATTGAACGAGGTCGCTGATGTTAAATCGTAAATAAATAGCTCTCTAGCTGCTTTCATTGAATCGCTAGCATGAATCATTGAAATGGAAGAAGCTAAAGAATCTGCAAAGGACCTGCCAGTAGGCGCGTTACCAGTTTAAAAACGGAGTGATTAAATGAGGTTACTAAACGCAGATGTGATTTCAATTTCTCCCTACTTTTTAGGTAGATTTCGAAGAAAATATACCTATTGAGATCGGTACGATATGAAAGTGTATACATATATATATATATTTATATATTAACACGCTAGCGGCCATAATTTTGAAGATATTTGAACCAAATTTTTATATGTTGTTTCTAGGCTTAACAGCTCGGTTAAGTTCGTTAATGAGCAAAATCGGTCGCCATCTTGGATCTTAAATGGCCGCCGAACCCATTGTTGTATAGAATACATAGCCTAAACCGCTGGGGCTATTGAAATCAAATTTGGAATAAAGGTACAACATCACTTTTTGATTATGAAAATGTTACGTAATGAGTTCAAAGACGCCATCTTGGATCCAAAATGGCGGACCTAAAAATCCATTTTCCACACCGTTTGAGCTAGAGATACGAAATTTGGCATAAAGGTGCATTATGAGGAGTAGCTTAGGGAAATATCACAACATTTGGGAAAAGTCGCCATCTTGGATCCAAAATGACCGCTCAAAATCCCATTTTGCACACCGTTTGAGCTGGATAAATGAAATTTTACTTGAAGTTGTACTATCACAAGTAGGTCACGACAAAATAAGAAAACTTTGAAAAAGTCGTCAACTTGGATCCAAAATGGCTGCCCCAAAAACCCAATTTCCAAATCATTGAAGGTAGAGAAACGAAATTTTCAATGAAGGTGTATGACCAAGAGTAGGTTACAATAAATGGGGCAAATCTTCCCTTTGGGTGCGCAACCAACCATGGGAGGGTGAAGATGTACTCCGTGGTGGTGTAGTGCTGCAGGGAGATTTTGGTTAAGATAAAGGAGGCGCATCCTCTCAAAAGCACTGAAGTTGAGGCGCGAGCCCCGGCTCCCAGCGAAACTTCGAAATCTACCTCAGCCTGTAGGCCTACCGAAAGGGATTTTTTTTCGTTGAAGCCTTACCCTGCGTTACAGATCTCCGGACAGATAGACCGAACAAAATGTAAAGAGAACCCTTTTTTTTCTTATCCATATATATATATTCTTGCTCATATATATATATATATATATATATATTTGTACGTTCATTATATGTATTACTTCCACATCAAGAGAACTATAAGCAGAAAAGATGGAAGAGAGTAGAGGTGATCCGGTAAACTCTCTAATTCATGTTTTCTTTAACATGTTCTCACTAAAATTATTTTGATGTATTTACTCTCCCCAACGCATTTAGAGTTACAAAAGTTGTAGAATGGTAGTGTTGCCCGTACGTGCTACTAACTGACAATTTTCCCCAAAAATTTTGGAACAGATGTTGCAATACATTTGTCGTAATATTTGTTTCTTTTACATACTCGAGATCTGTGTGTAAATAAGGTGTATTATATCAATATGAAGGACGGTAGTATATCATCATGAACGCTGACAAATGAGTCTGTTAACTGCACTCTGTGTATACAGCTAGTTTCGGATCTAACGAACTATAAGCCTGATTTTGAAGCTTGAACTTTCATTTGAAAGCTCTTTGCCATACTAAAACACAGGGGAAAAAAAAGTTGGTAGGACCTCCCTGGACCCCCTATGGTGGTGCGAAAAAAAATGCAAATTTCACATTTCTGATGATAGCAGTGATCCCAGACCTTATTGGCGGCCTAAACTTGCGGAATCGTAATCTACGCTTCAATACCTTTCAAACGGTGTATCACACGTCAAAATCGGTGAAAGGGTTCAAAAGTTGACTTTTTTTTTTAGCCAAATCACAGAATTTTCACAAATGATAGTAAAGTTTGTCTGTCGTTTTGTTTTGACCCCAAATGGGTGGTACCGGGGGGTTTTAGGGATGAATTACGGGCCCAACAAGTTGGAGTAAATCGAAGCTTTTTTTTTAATAGGAGTTACCGTTTTCGAGATACGGAGCCTACCATGGTTCAAAATCGACCTTTTGTGTAAAGACTGTGCATTTTTTTTATTATTTTTTTTTATTTTTTTTAAAAAGACAGCCTTACAAAATAAGTGATATCCATTTTGAGAGTGATTTTTCTTTGTGCCACTACGGCAGAAGGGAGGATACTAAATCTCTTAATTTTATTACAAAGGAAACATTTTCACCATAGTGACATAAAGAAAATCACTCTCAAAATTGATATCACTTCTTTTGTGAGTAGAATTATTGCGTCACTCTTCCCTTTACCCCGAAAGGGTTTCTATACGGATTTAAAATATACAGTGAAGTATTTTCTTTAATAGCTATGAGTATTAAAAATGTTATAAATGTAGATGTATAATTATTATAATTGTAATTATGTATGTTCATGATATAACATGTCTATTTGTATTTCTTTTATAGATAAACTCTTAGAGAAGATATTACGGCATGTCGGATTTGTACGATTGGATGCCATCTTAGCGGAAGATGGTGTGCGGATGTTGTTACCAGATGCCTTTATGCTTGTTTTCTCAGTCTTTTTATACGTAGTATGTTCTAAACTAGAAAACGTCGTCCCAAAATCTGGTTCAGAATCATCGTTTTCTGCCGTTGATATCACCGCCTTCAGTTCAGGGACCAAAACGAAATTTTTACTATCTATAGGTGAGTATAATCGTAGTAGAAGTAAATTGAGAATTAGATTTAACATAATACCATATGTGCCCAGATAAACACATATGATGGACCTTGTTTCCGAAAGTATCACATTAAAAAAAATGTCAAATTTGAGTTAACGAATAGCAGCATAGGTCGTGATTGTCGCCAAAAAGGTCCAAAATCGCTATGTAAATCCACCCATTGCTATTATCTATGTATATCGCTACGTAAAGTGTAGGCTTCTCATGAAGAAGCATAAATGTACCAAAGCTTTTAACTGTTTCGTGTAAAGTTTTACTATTTTTGGATTTGTACTGTTTGAAATAAACTTCTTCATTATGTAGGGTAAGCATAAAGTGTTTCTCTGATTACAAAGCGTGGTAACAATCATACAGCTTAAGGTACAGAAATTAATATCTAAACTCTTCAAGTGTCTTTGTTTCAAGTCTATATTGATGTTCCTTAAGTAAGCAAAGTGTGACGAGATGCAACTTTCAAAAATAGTTCCAAACTACGTACCGAAGAGTACTGCTTGATACGAAAGGCATTTAACAATAGTATCAGAAATTCAAGAGGAAGGAAGACTCTGTAATCTTCCAACAACTGTTTGTGGTGGAGAGTGGGACATCACTGACAATTCCTGTCCCGTGACCTCCTACATTACGTCAATACAGGCTGAAACAAAGGAACTTCATGAGTTCAAATGTAGATGCCACATCTCTATCTAGAATAAGATGTCAGTTCTAACGTTTCGTACTTAGGGAACTATTTTATGCTCAATTGTTCTGTTGTACCTGTGTAGAAAATATGTAAAAACAGTGGCGACAGAAACAGAAACGTAGTTTATGTGGAGATGGATGATGAGATTGCTTTTCCAGCAAAATCTTCATATTGTATTTTCTCACCAAATCAGAAAACTATTGGATTATTAGGTTGTTCTTGGTGGGCAATATCCTGCAGTGGGACCGGAAGTACTAGATACGGACTTTTAAAATAACGGAATACAAAGAATTTACTAGGACTGATAATGTTGCAAAGACATGGTGACTAATGGAGACTTCGAGATGTCTCTATTTACAGGTAAACGCCACCATTATTTCCTAGTCCTTGGAGGGAGCTATTTCCGTATCTATAACAAATTCAAAGTTATAGCAGCTTTTGATAAATTTAAGAAAACCACGTTCAGTGTTCTTTAAGACCATTCTAACATAGCTCAGGTATCCAAAGTTTAGGTTTTAACCTACGTTCATTACTTATTATTAGTATAAGTCCTTACATTTATTTAACTTAAAAGTCATAATTCGTAATGTTAATGACCACTTATGGTGATTATTAAATAGATATTATGGAGTATAGAACACATGATTGAATCATCAGCCAATCATGATGGAATAACACACATGTATACACAGAACACAAAAATGATCAGTCTTAACCATTTAATGAATTCTAACTTATGAATAGATGTGTTTCAGAGTACATTGTTTTTCGCACAATCTTCCACACGTGTGTCACTTGTCTAACTGTGATTTTTCTTTTTTGAGTTAGGAAACATTTATGAGAATACTTTTGTAATATTGTAAAGAAGAAATAGTGAAATTATTAGAATAGAATCGTTGTTATTTTGTGCTCTGTTCAGTTGCTATCTGTGAAGAATGGGGGAAGAAGTTAAGAAGCCATCAGAAGTTAAATTCTTTAGTTTCGTTAATTATGAGTTTATTCATCCACATAGAGATAAAAGTAGATGTGCTGCAATCAGGGCTCGAAATGGACCGGAACAACGTTCCGATTCGTGAATATTTGGAACCTTCTTGTTCTGTCTCATCATCATAGTAATCATCGACCAAAAAAGGAAACAGACGGCGAACGAAGGTAAAGCGTTCCGTTTCGTGGAAATTTCCGTTTCGAACCCTGGTTGCTATTATGTTAATCAAACATGAAAAGGATGGTGTGTTCAAAAACCATTTGAACCTACAACATGAGAACGATAGGTTTTACTAATACTTTTTTTTTAATGTCAAAATGTAGGCAATGTCGGTAGTTTCCAAAATTTTAATTGTACTATCTGATTTTTTGGTTGTTGAAATAATAAAATCCTGTTAAATTTAGAGATTTTGTGACACCTTTTTGAATGAACTTTAGTATATTTGTGGCTTGGAATATGAATTTTATATAGAGCGCTTTTGAGCAATATTTTTCTCTTCTTCGAATATGTGGAAGGCACAACATATACCATACTGAAAGAAGAAAGTATAGCAACGGTACTCTATTTTGTGCTTTTACCAGAGTTAGAAGTTTTTTTTTGTTTTTTTAAAACTTTGCATGCAACATACAGTTTATACCAAGCGCTTCATAACACTTTCTTATTTTAATTTGATATACTTCGTGGGGTTTTGACATATTCGAAGCAGAAATTGGTGTTGCAGCGGTTGATGATTGGGTTCTTTAATATTATTAAATCTTTTTTTCCTTTTCAGGAAAATATTTAGCGTTGGCGTCCCTCTGCGTGGCTGGTGTGATGCGTCCTTCTGTAACGAGTGCCTTGTATTTTTTATGCTTTCTTGGGGGAGCCACATGGTGGGGATGCTATAAAGAATTGGGGAAACCTTTCGGCTGGGTGTGTCGCATTTGTCTCGTCTTCGTTGCTACCCATATTCTTGCCTTGTTCCTCTACCAAGTAGAGTGGGCTCAGGAATTAGTTCCACAAAATAATACATATACGAGGTAAGGTTTAATAAACTGTTATTAATCGAGAAACATAAATCCTATCTCGATGTGTTGTTAAAACAATCAGTACAACATTTCACTCAATCCAGTCGAGTTTCATCAGGCGATAAGAATAGAGGTAGAGTGTACACTCAGCGTCAAAAGTTTGTACTCAGTCCTAAAATTTCTTATCCTAATAACTTTGAAATGAAGAGAGCGATTTGGGTACAGTTTCTATAACAGAAAATCACATAGTCTGTAAATTAAAGTAAACCGTACTCAAATTGGTCTGTCCATTCCAAAGTTACTCGAAGAAGAAATTTTATGACTGGATAGAAATTTTCGGTGCTGACTGTACACTGTAGTTTTAATGTAGTTTACGTTTTTTACCGTTGGTGCCTCTTTGTCATCTGAGGGAACTCAATTGATTCCGACCTGAGTCTTAGATACCTAAAGGTCATAAGTGAAGTATTTATTAACGTAAAAATTGCTTAAAATTATCGTTGTAAACGTTATTTATTACCAGTAATTCCTTTGTAAGCATTCAGTATTTATTGTTTTAATAACGCATCCAGGTAGGTTGTTTATATTTTTTTATGTTTCAAGATACTAACGCGTAGTGTTTACAAAATGTGTGCTGTTAATATTGTAATAAACCAAGAAAACTAGACTATTTTCCTGAAATTCTTTTGCGACAGTTAAAAAACATGAATAGAACATTATCATATTTCATCTCAACTTTGTTGAGGGGATGCATGAAATGTAAAACAGTTTTAAAAGGATTGTCTTGGGAGAGGATAATTTTGACGTTGAACACTCCGTAACTTGTGGCATTTTCTAGGGATTTGCGAAAGTGATATAAAGAGTTCTCGGAAAGCATTGGCTGCTAGTTGGCTCCGCCCGTGGCCTAATAGACAAGGCATTGGACCAGTGATTCCGGGTTCGATACCCGTCCACCTGAAGTGTTTATTTTTATTTTTAAAGAACAATACGTTTTTTTTTTCTGCTTTCGAAAAAAGCTCTGTTTTTGCGATTAAACGTTTTTCTTCCTTTTAGGTGATGAAAACAATATCAAACAGTTTCAAAATTTTATAAAATTTACAGACATAGATTAGAAAAAGTCAGGTTAGGTATTTTTTTCTTAATACGCAATGAAAACATTATTGCGTCAAGCTGTCGCAACGTATTAAACTGTCAAGACATTATTATTCACTCCAGGATTCTTTACGCTAGCAAGACTACTGTGACGTCATGATTATTCCTCTGCGCAGATACTCGTGTTTTAAAGAAGTGTGTCTTTAGTTGAATTATGTGGCACGCTTTTTTAAATTCTGTAATATTTAACCAGCAGACTAGTATTATTTTTGAATGGAGCTCATTAGTATTGTAATGTTGATCTTGTGCCAAATTTTAATTAAAAGGTGTTCATTAGTGTGTTAAAAATATGTGCGTGTTTATAACTCTTCGTTATTTAGTGTTTTGTAGTTCCTAAAATACTTAGGTATAGTTTTAATGTAGTAGATATTTATGTTTGTTGCCCCAAAGAGCGTTGTTTTAATAATTATTCTCTTGTTTCCATGTTTCAAGTAATATTTGACGTACATTGATTAATCATTTATTATGTATCTCTGTAGTTATTAACTTGTCACCTGGTTTCTTTCTTCCATATTTATATGAATGTTATATATGGATCTGTGTCAGGTACAGAGTATTTACGTTAGCAGCACAAATCACACATGGAAATAAATTGCTTTCGGCGTAGTAGCAATAAGCATGCTCCCCTGAAGGGAAGAAAAAAAGGAGGGTGAAACAATGTCATGAAACAATCAAGTTGCCATATGATGAAGACTGCCGTACTTATCGTACGTGGTTAGTTGTATAGAAACACACAGAAGGAAAAAAAGGCTAACTTTCTTTGATAGGGCATGTTGATGATAACATGCTAGCCTCTTTTTTTCCTTGTGTGATTTGTGTTTCTAAACAACTACCCTGTACACGTAAGTTACCTCCTTCTTTAGCTTTCTTTTTTTCCTCAAAAATCATAACACATATCTTACCTCATCATATACACTCTTTGTGAAAAAAGGAAAAAGAAAAGAATAAATAAATGACAAGGTAAATATTACAGCAATATGACAAGGTAAATATTATATATTACCGGAAGTTAAAAATTAAGATATTGTAAGGAGGAAAAATCACAAAAATAAATAACGAATGGACTTTCGCCGTACAGACATGTTTACGAGGAATTAGGGAAAGGTGTAAGTGAAAAGGGAAGTTGAAAACATGAACTGAGTAAACCGCATGATAGCAAATGTAGCTCATGCTTAGAGGAAAGGGAGTTCCATGGAATGAGTGTGCATACTCATCGGAATGTGATTGTTAGAATCAGTATTCAGAATATTAGGCTTTGTAGTTTCTACTGAGGCCTACGTTGAATGTTAGGTAGATGGGTCTTCAGTTGCGAGCATTTTTTTTTTTATGTTCTCACAGTATTTTTTAAAGCAAGTATCGTGTAATAATGTTATTTCTATCTACTAGTTTCAATTACATTTTTCTAACATTGATCAACAAAGATCAAGATGATTTGAGATCGATTTAAGTAATTTAGAAGAGAACTTCCTTGGGATATATTGAATGTAAGAGTAGTTATTTTGAACGATTTTAAGGGTCAAAGGGATGAGAAAGCTTAGTAACATATTACGTTTTGTTATGTGAAAATAAGTAAGAGTGAAATAAAAGAGCATGCTTAAAAGGGTCTATATACGTGCTCAATTACTCTATTTATTCCACTGTGTTTCGTACTGTGCAGTGGGATAAGCTATAATTGTGTAAAAAAGTTTGGTGTTTTGAAATTCCATTGTCTCGATGGATGACGATTGGGTGGAGCAGAAATATTAGAACAATAGCCATGCGGGAAGAAAAAATATCGTGCATTACACACGAGAAAACTTGCGATACTAGACAAAAAAGTGTGTAGCAAAGTTGTCATGGCGAATATGAAAGTTCGTGTAATGTTTACAACAAAGTTCGTACTTACCACTTTGGAAATCTGCAACGAACATGCCATGGAATATTGGCGACATATTGTATATTTGTTCCAGCAAATCATGGTACTGATTTTTCGTAATTAATTTGGAAAGATGAGTCAACATGGGCTACAGAAGAGAAACTTTTCCCTTAGAGTAGAGCCGACCGGGTAGCCGTGCGGTCTAAGGCGTTAGGCCAACGAGTTGAAGGTCCCGGGTTCGAGTACCGGCAGGAGCATGGGTGTCTTTTAACTAGAACGTGACGGACCGAAGTCAACAGTTACTAGAGTGGCCCATATAAAATAAAGTTTTATCTTTAAAGTAGAACAAGAGTCTTCCAGTCTAAATTCGACGTATTTCCGATTGCGACACGGTGCCACTTTCAGTTTTATACGATACTATCGACTATCGTCATACCTTACCCAATTGCAGGATGCCTGATGTTTGGTACAAAATAAGATTGAGAACATACTTTTATATTTACCAAAATTCGCTAATTTCACTGCACATGCGAAACAAAACGAAACAACGAACGTAACGATGATGTAACGTAGCATTACGTCAAAGCCCTGGTACTGCACTGTTGATGATCAGTTACAGACAGGATATTTGCTGGGACTAACGAAATCATTGTGTATCAAACTTACCATCGCAAATTTCTGTGCGCAAACAATGTCAGCATAAATCGGCTTTGCCGAGAGCTTCTCTGCTCTCTGGATAAGAAGCCAAAGTAGTCACTTTTCCATCCTGCTTCATTTTCATGGAGGAACTCGCTCACACGCTTTATTTTAGTGTTACGGTAAATTGAATTATTCCGCCCCTGTATATTGCAAGTCAAAGGTTCTTGATATAATAGAGTCAGTTTTAAAGGATCGGATCTTATTCGTACTACATGCTTGTTCTGTTGGAAATCTATCCCGTAGTTTAAATTCTCCCAGAAACTATTAAATTATTATTAATTCTTCGCTTACCTGCTGCACCCGCGATATAGTATTTACGGTCGCTAAGTCTGAGTAGGGAGACACACGCAGGCTCTAGTCCTGCTGCTGGTCATCTTGACTAATATTTTTCTCAATTTCGCCCCTCAAATGTCGAGATGATACCTTGACTAAGGTCCTAGCTGTTACCTTCCTCTTCTGTTTTCAGCGGACAGTGGAAAATATTAATGAGATGGCCTGAAGCCTTGAGCTGCTTATAAACATATATATATATATATTCCTTTTACATAGCTTCTTGTTTTGCGGGATTGCATGTTAACAATTATTTTCTTGTTTTAGGTTGTTTGGACTAACTCCGTTGGTCGATGCGGTAAATACTACAGACCCAAGACACATGATCATTCGTGACATTGAATGGGACTATTTTGTAAATCCATTAGTATTATTGTGGTTGTACTTTGTATTGGCTTATGTTTCCCAGCAATTACTCTCGTCTTCAGTAAGTTTTTTTAATTTGTATTTTAAAATATCAGATTCTATATATAACAGATTCTATGTAATTTTATAACTAAAACTAATTATAAAGAAGTAGATAATTTTATTATTATCATGTAATATCAGAATATGCATTTAGTTTCATGAATTAGTAAATAGGTCTTTACAAATGGGACTCGTAGATACAAATGTAATGTGGTGATTATTCATGTGAGCGTATTATTATGGCACGTTAACCTTAAATAGTGGGACTTAACAGGGTAGAAATACTAACCTTATAGTTCAGTATTGGTAATTCTTTTAATACATGTTTTATTTGTTAGTTATTGCATACCTTGAAATACAAAAATCTTACGCAGATAAATTCTTTACT
Source organism: Lepisma saccharinum (assembly GCA_022664845.1). NCBI lineage: Eukaryota > Metazoa > Arthropoda > Insecta > Zygentoma > Lepismatidae > Lepisma > Lepisma saccharinum. The sequence continues at coordinate 44,927 of JAGDQP010005949.1, read as the reverse complement.
TTTACATGGTGCTTACCTGACAGTACATTTTCCATCCCAGTTGAAAAGTGTAAAATACTATCAAATTATTTACGTATATATTTTCTGAAATTTATATTTCTGAGCTATTATGACGTCTGCAGGCCGAGCCATCTTAGATTCAAGAGATGGCGTTCTTTAGCGAGTACAACTTCTGGAAAAGCTTACAGAATCTCATTCAAAGTATCATACCGGAATTCACCTGGTTCTATTGAAGGAAGCTCTGGAAAAGATCTCAGTCGGGATGATCAAGCGTTTGAACTCACATCGCTGCACCAGTGCCGCTTTGTAAGTAGCGATTTTTACATGCCTGAGAAGATGATCGAACTTTCTTTTTAATCAAAAATTCTCAAAATATCTTTAGAATAACAAAATCTGTTTATGGGATTTTTAGTGTTCTGAGAATGGCTGCATATTAAGCTCGAAATCTTCATAATGCCCCACATTTTTAGTAAAGAATAAAAAAATGTATTGTCAGGTAAGCATTTTCTGACTTTCTAACACCAGCTTCCTCTATATTAATTTTACGTTTGAAGTAAAAAAAAAATCTTTCATAGTAGAATGGTAACTGCTAGATACTAATTTATTGTGTTTTAAGAAAACTTAGTAGCTTCTTGACATGCAAATTCTGATACTTTCCTTAAGAGAAAATGATATTGATTCACATCTGCAAAATATCTGTGAAAATATTTCCTTAAGCTTCAAAATATTGTTATACATTTCAAAATAAAACTTTCATAGAATAAATCATTAAACATTAAATTATAAAGGATTAATATGAAGATTATTTCAGTATCGAAAAGAATAATATCCGTGTCCCATGTATGTTCGGAAATTTTAAAATGCGTTAAAACTCATAAAATGAATTAGTTGTGTCTAAAGACGTAGAAATAGTTCTCATTTCGATGGTTCAGAACGCTTAGAAGGTTCAAAAGACTTCTGAAGGGACTGCATAAGGAGAACAGAGAATGAATCATATGGTTCAAACTGTGGTAATTTCAAATAGCATTAAACAAATATGGTTTCGAAAAACGTTTCTGACCTGGTTGAAGCATTGCAGTTACTTAGATCCGAAAGACTTCTTGGCGTCATCTCTTGTATATTTGTAAATTTTGAATTGAAATGGGAGTAAGGATTTTCATGAAATAGGGTGAATCTACCATTTTTGGGTGCGAGATAGCCAGTTTGTTAGGTCTCGATTTTGAGAAAACTCATTTACGGGTTAAATAACCATATTGATTTCTATCAATATATATATGCATGTCTATAAAAGACAAACTTCCTTAAGGATGTCTTTTCATGAATTTGAATCTGATCGACGAAATGTAATTAGTGCTCCCGACTGGTGTTACCCTCTGTTGGTTTCTAGAAACCTTTTCAAGCGTTTATTTTTTGCATTTTTATGTGTTATCCAACTGAATAGCTACAAGAAGAGAATCTGTAAAAGAATATAATCGAAACCATCCTATATTAGGGCAGAATTGCATTTATATTCAGACAAGAATAAAATATTACTTCGAAAGTTCTTACTACAATAAAATCCTTATCATTCATATTTGTTTTAATGTTGATTCTTAATTATTTTGTCTCTGATTTATCTTACGATGTTAAACTTGATGATTTTGACTTTGTATTACAATCGTTGGAATAACAGAAAAATACAACTTTTTTATGCCATCATCTCCCTTTTTAACCGAACGATACTCGGTCTTCCAGGCAATGCTGATAGAATAATTTTAGGTACGGAAGAAAAAAATAATTTCTTCTTCATGTAAACTTACTATAAGATTTGATGATTTTTCGTAGCTTGAAGACTGGTATGTATCTGTGGAATTGCTGCTATGCAATAAGGTAATTTGTGTGTATACAACATTCATACACCTGTTTGTTTAGATTTTCAATATGTCCTTGTTCTATACGTGATTGTATTATGTTTAAGAAGAAGGGTTTCTTTAGTATGTTAACATTTGTGTACTAACTTGATAAGTGCTACTGATTTAACATTCAGAATGTTAACGTCATATAACAATGGAGACAGATCCAACTGCAAAATGACTGACGATGTTCTGTTTTCAACTTCAATATGGTAAGAGCTTTCCTTTCTGGTTTGTTTCTAGTTATGAAATTCACTTATTATTTTTTGCATTATCCATTGATTAAGATATCAAACATTATCATGTTCTGTGAATATAACCTTCTCTGAGATTTCTAAACGTTTCTACTAACTTTTGCGTCTTGTTGAAGTAATTTTGAACGTGTAATAAGTGCAGGGGTAGTTGTTGAGGTGATTGTTGAGGCATTATAGACTGACGGAAAAGGTAGAAACAGCTCCATATGAACTTGTATGAATTAGTAAGTTTTGAATGTTTTGAACTATTGCTTATTTCCAGATTTCTTTTTAAGAATAGTTTTTCTAGCAATTGTGCAAAGATAAAAGATTGTAGACGTAGTTTGATAGCTATTATCTGCCATGATTAATATCTACATCTTAAGGCTTGAGCTTCATTTTTTGTATTTAAACTGAAACGTATATTATGTCACTGTTTATCGTTGTCGGAAGGTTTCATTTACTTTTTATTAGCATTAGAATTTAGTTGCGTCACCTGTTGTAAAGTAGTCTTGAGTGGTGGGCATGCACCAAAAATCCCAAAGGTTGTCAGTTATCTAAACTTTTATTTCGGTCATCCTGACAGAGGTTATTCTTTTGTTTTGTTTTTTTCATATTACTTATTTCTCCGATTTTTAGTTCTGTGGATAATGTTCGAGGAGGAAACTTTCAATTATAAATTTCAAATCATGAGCGAGAAAGTAGTAAATGAATGGAAGTTTTAAAGTATAAAATTATTTTGGGTAATCTTGTATACGAGCATACCTTTAATTTTTATTCATTTCAGTCTCGCGAGATTTGGTGGAATAGTTCAGAATGAAAATGAGGGCTGTGTACGTTTGTCTTCATGAATATATGAAGTTTTCAGCCTTAAACGTTTTTTTTTTTTTTTAAATAATCTAATACCTCTACTATAATAAAACCTGAAATTATTATTATCAATTTAATATTGGGTTGTTATTTTCATGTTCGGAATAATGGATGTGAGTTTTACTTGGAGTGCCATTGCGAACTTGGAGTAAATACAATACATTCGAAAAATTAGTTGCGAAAGAAGAATTAAAGTATTGTGAGATGCATCGTCCCTATTTCTGTTGTAATTTCGTTATATTATTGCGCGGTGTACTAAGAATGTATTTCTCTATTCCATTGTGATCTTTTTGAGCGAAGTTTTTATTTATTTATTTTTTATATGGACCAGTCTAGTAACTTTGGACTTCGGCCCGTCACGATTCACCTTTAGCTGTTAAGTGTTAAAATCCACACCCATGCCCCTGACGGGATTCGAACCCGGGATCGAGCTGATGGCCTACCGCCGCAGACCGCTCGGCCACCCGGACGGCTTTGAACGAAGTTAACTTCCACTTAACATAATCTATTGTTTCATTTTTCTAAACTGGAAAGTTTTTTTTTTTTTTTTTTAATTCCTATTTTCTATTCTAAAATTTAATTTCTTGGAGTAGTTATTCCAATTTCGTGTATGGGGGGAAAAAAAAATCTTCAAAATTTGTCATCAGGTGAACTAATGATTAAGAGTTTGAAGGGAGAGTAATTTTCTTAGTTAAAACATTATTTCGTTGCCTCATTGTTTACGTTTCAAGTGCTCAAACTTTTAGGACGACGTGGGATCGGAACGTAATGCTTATGGGAACGTACCTAGCATGGTGGCTTAGGGTAAGTGAGCATCCATCGGTATTCTTTGACTGAGGTGTTTTTTCTGTTTTTTTCATCTGCTACAGCAGATCAATGGCGTAATTGTACTTTTCATGAAAATCAGACCCACTAACTTGTTCCTCCGATAGAACAATGCTCAGCCTTAAGTTTCTGGAAAGTCCATAACATAAAAGTTTGAAATTTTTGTGATATTTGTGTGTCTTGGAAAACGATAACAATTTGGAATCTTACTAATGATCTTCACTTGCAAAGTGTTAACTCATATCTGTTTTGACAAATTTTGAAAACATCGCAAAAGAAAAAAAGGAAATGCTTTCTTGTTTCGTAACTAACAAGGGAATTTCATAACGAGTTGTTTCCGAAGAATGTGATAATTAAAATGTACGTAAATATACAAAATAAATTTCTTTAAGCAAGAAATGGAAACCACGTGAAAATTTGGTTTTGAGTATAATGTTTTTGAACATTATCATTTAAGAGATTTGAACATTATCAAGTTGGAGTTACTGGAGTTAAAGTGGTCCTGATCCTTCGTATCATAATGAATCCGAACCTTTCAGGTCTCTTCATACTCGGATTTACTTCTTTATATTTTTGGCACATACGAAATCGGTTACGTATATTCAAGTGTAAGTCACTGTAAGGAAGTTCGAGTAATGTCTTTTTAGCATTTCATATTAAATCTAGCTCTTCTTTCATATTGCAGTGTTTCTGTTATTTACCCCCACATATTTCAGTTTCTTTTAAAAAAATATAAAGTTTGGAATTCAATTCTATCCTCACTTTTCATCTAGTTGGTTCGTTATTCATTTCCGGTTCAGTAGCATTCGCATGCTGTAATTCCGATGTATTTTATAAATATTTATTATAACAGAGATGCTACTGAATATTGCTATCATAATCATAAATAATAATCATTCTCTGTCACTGGAAACTGAAAAGCGTATTTCACGTTTTCTGCTGATTTTTTTTTTCTTTCTTTTTACCTGTTGGTGTGATTCATTCACTTTCTATAAAACCAATGTTTTTGTGTTGTTAATTTTATAATTATTTAACAGCTTTTTTTTTTTTAAATTTGGGCAGAATTTTGTGGGAAATAATTTTCATTTTAAGCTTCGCAGATAAAGTGAAAATAAATGTCGTGACTGGTGAGTTCACTGACTAACATTACTTGCAATCAAAGTACTATAGTCTTTAATTTTTGTTTGCTCCTGCTTCGAATTTCTTTTCATACATGCATTTTTCCTATCATTCATGTTTCCTTCTATTCCAGCTAGAAATGCTCTGCAAGAAACATTTATTTTGAAAAAGATAATCTCTTTAAAATTCCACCTAGTGAAATCGCAAGAGATCATGATAGAACATTGTAATATTCTAAATGTTGGACGTATATTCTACCGTGTGAAGTTATTCAGAAGGTATAGAAAAATTAAAATCTCTTTGTGGTGAGATGTTGCAACTAATTATGGAGTATTTAGTAGAAGGAAATCAGCTGATCGTAACGGATAACTTCATTATATGTAGTAGGGATACCAGATTAAGGGGTTAGAGGAGAATTTAATATTACTGTAAATCTCAAATTTCCAGTAGAATAATGACTGTTCCAATAATACCATGCTTGTTAACCAGTGGTGAGGAAGATCTATGAACAAATTTGATAGACTAACCTCATTATAGACTCAGTGAAAAACATGGTTCCATTCCGTTATAGAACGCTTTGTAGGATTGGTGGTGGTAGAATTTTCAAATAAAAGTAACATTGAAGCTAATTAAATACAGGGTGTCCGGAAAGTCCTGCACCAAACTGAAACCACTCATGGGGGTGGGGCTGGGGCGCAATTTGAGACAGGGAACCCGTGTCTGGAACCCAACCCCGTTACGCCTCTGCGAGCAATTGAAATGTCGTGGAAAAGAAGGCAACGACGCGCAATTAGAAGTAATGGGTGCGGTGTCTGGACCTGTGTTTTGTTCCAGCACTACGGAAGCCACGAAACCAAACTAATTTTTATTAGAAACAAACATTCGTGTACAACGTAATTGTAGACTTTCTATACGTTTGTACGTCTATACTGCAAAGTTGATACAACAAACTCCAGGGAAAATAAACGGAAATTGGCACTGAACTTAACAATAACATTTTGGTATTTGCGCTTATTTTATCTTTTTGTTTCAAAACAAGGGAACAGGTTTTGCCTACTGTATCATTTACAGGTATTGCTCAAAAGAACCTCCCTGGATATCGTCTCGCAAAAACGTGCAAATGGTTAACAAGCGACGCGCGCACATGTCCAAACAAATTGGATGGTTTGTCTCAAATTATTTCGGCTCCGGCTGCGGCTGCTATTCTGGACAAAAATTCTTCATCACTTCGAGCTCCGTCCCATCGTACACTAGTTCCTTCATGTATTCCCACAAGAAGAAATTGATGGGGTAAAGTCAGGGAAGCGAGGTGGTCAGGGAACAAGTCCTCGTCTCCCAATCCATCTGTCCGGAAACATGACATCCATTGAGTTACGGGGACTGAGTGGCATCCGTAGTGCCACATTCAGGTCCAGACGCCGCATTCTTGCTTCAAATTGCGCGTCGTTACCACCTTTCCACGAAATATTAATTGCTCGCAGAGGCGTAACGGTTGGGTTCCGGACACGGGTTCCCTATCTCAAATTACTCCCCAGCCCCAACCCCAATGGTGGTTTCAGTTTGGTGCAGGACTTTCCGGACACCCTGTATGTCTGCCATATTGATATAGTGTACTACAAAACTTTCTATCTACTTGGGAAATTTTTATTCTGCATCCGTGGATGAGGTTTTGCTAAGGTGCCTGGATATTACATACTTTCTAGTGATACGATTAAATCATAGATGCAGTATTTGGAGGTAATATCTTAATGAGATTTTTTGAGCATCAAGAAATACCCCTATATGATAACATAAAATATTAAGCTACTAATAGCTACTAATAGCTTGCCGAGGAAGTAAGTTATTTGTTTATCATTTTAGTTTCATTGTTGATATAGAATCCGTAACTCCTTGTTTGTATCACTAAGATAAAAAGGGAAGGCGAAAAAGCTGATCGAAATCCGGGTAGTAATGAAACAAAGCAGAGCAAGTATGGAAAGTATTAAAGCTCAATTAAATAGCTTTAAAAGAAAAACGTTTAGAAGAAGAAAAAGGACAGATGAGTGCTGACCTTACTCGTAACTTTAGAAGTATTTCAGAGAGTTCTTGCACCACAGCAATTACAAAATTGGGCATAAAATGTATCTATTGGCAGATGTTACACATGAGCGAACTGTATTTACAAATACTTACACTGAAAATTAATCATCTTGATTTTACACGAAATATTATGTTTTCGTGGGTAGGAGCTATGGAAAGTGTAAATATTAAGCTATTCATTTACTTCTGTAAGGGTTCAATCTACTCCGTCATTTCTTATAACAACATAAATAAAACGAACACGTTTTGAGGAAGAGGAAAAATAAAAGCGGACAGTAATGTAAGTTATGTAAGCAAAAATACCCCAAATAGTAAATGGAAGATGTTAAAGAAACTGACTCTTGCTAGTTTCCCTGTTACTACAATTTTAAACCCAAAATCTTGGAAACAAGCCAATGTTGTACCTATTCACAAAAAGGGACCTATGGTCCAATTTCTTTTCTTCCTGTTTTACATTGCAGTTCTCCAAGCTACTACCGTGAACGCTTTAAAATGCAAAAACGAACTTCATATCATTTACTTAGATTTTTCCAAAGCACTTGAATCAGTAAATCACATGCTCCTTATTCACAAAATGACAACAATTCAATATTCATGGTTCCTTGGAAGCTATACTTTCCTCGTATTTATGCAATAGAGAACAAATAGTTATCATATCTGGGTCCAACTCAAGCTGGCTTCGGGTTCTTTCGGGTGTTCCTCAGGGTAGCTCCGTAGGACCTTTATGCTTTACTCTATATATGGGTGACATTTGTTACTGCCTCATCGATAATTGCCTCTATACCGATAACTGCGCGCACAGACGTTACTACTCTGCAAAATAACTTAACACGCTTTGAAAACTAGTTGACAACTAATCTCAAGCCCTCAAAATCTGCAGCTATTAGATTACTTTAAAAGGAAATAATATCGTAATATCCTGTCAAGTATGCAAGCAGATAATACTTCGGGTTCAACGTTATCAAGGGTTTGGCGTTTTGTTTGTAAATTAACTTTTTACAATCACATTGACTACATCATCTCCAAAGCAATGAAAACCCTCGGTCTAATACATATTATTACTAACATCATTGCTGCACTTAGAATCCATTTTCTAAACTGTGTTTTGTGGATCGTTGATTATGCACCTCCTTCCTATCTGGTCCAAGGCAATTTGTAGTAATCTCCTGAGGTTGGATAAAATTGTGAATTTCTTCATACGTATCAGTCCTTTCTCTTACCTATCAAAAACTGGCATTCTTTCCTACCTTCAACTAAATGATCTCCATACTCGCCGTACACTTTCCGACGTTAGATTCCTTTATAACATGTTGAGTGGTAATGCCCACACAAGTGATCTCCTTTTGTTATAGTTACGCGTTCCGAGAACTAATAGCAGGTATAGTGACTACTTTTTACGTCAAAACACCAAAGTTTTCTTAGAAAAGAAATCATTTTTGTATCAGATTTCCCACACTTTATCACAATATCACTCGCTGACTAACCCTTCTGACTTTTACCTTCCCAAAACTACCTTCATGAAACTTATTATTTATATTACATTTGGCTCGTTATTTTATTCATCAAATGGGGATTAACTATAAAAGCAGTTTTGAGTTTATATATTACGTGCACCTGTGAATGGAAATAGATTCGAATAAACATGTTTTTTTTAAAAAATGTTGCAAATACATAAGTTTATAAAGAGAAAGTCTGTTTTCTTGAAATTAACTATAAACGGTCATCATTCGGTTTTGGAGTGGGAATTGAACTGAAAACTATTTCTGGTCCTTTTTCCTGAAACCTTTCTACTAGCTCTCGTGCATATTTGATCAAAATTTATTTATGTATTTCTTTCTTTCTTTATTAATACCCAGTGGAACATTAAGCTACTTATTTCAGTTAGCTGCATGAGAGAGCTCAATGTTCATATATCTTCGCTTTTAAATATACTTAAGTTTAGTTTCATTACGCGTATCATTGAAATGAGAAAGCGTAAAATTTTTCATTGTTGAAGTGACCTCCAGTTTATTTCTGGAGTGTGTACTAACTTAGAATACTACGTTCTCTATCTGTCTTGTATTGAATAAACAAATAATTTGAAGTATTTCGGTCCACCATGTTGACCCGAATGGGCTATACTTGAGACAGTGGTAGTTAGTTACATATGACGTATTTTTCTTTTATAGCTCCAGGAAATATCTTCGGTAGCAACGAAAACAACGAGTTAAAAATAAAAGTGTATAGTTTCTTTATAAATAGTTCAAAATTGATGTCAGTTTGTTTCTGTTGTGCAGATCAGAGTCAAAAAACGAAATAGTTGTTTCATAAATTTTTATCTAAATCGCATTGTGAAATGTTCCATATCTCTCTTCTTATTTTGATTCAAGATATAATCCTCATGGTGTTTTATTAATCCAGTAAATTTGTTCTATACAGCTCAAACTTGTGGAAATTATAGACGAAAATGCTGGGCCGAAACATACAAAATATTTAAACATCTCTTATGACCAGCCTACTATGAATATGTTTTTAAAACTCTGCGTATAAATTTAAAAGTTGTAAGGCAGACCGCGGGGAAAAAAAGTAAGCTAAAATACATAAAGTAAACCTCTGGATAATTACAGATTACATTTTAATCCATGAGGTTATTCTAATATTGTACTAACCTAGACGCGAGTCATATTGATGTTTACCAATCTTAAAGGGTTTGTGTGAACCTAATGTAGTTCAGTGGTCTTCACGAACATCCATTTATCTTAAAAGGAGAGTTTGTATCCTTTGATTAAAAAAAAGAGTTTCGGAGACTGCTATGGTCTTAAAGCAGTTTAATTGGAATTATTATTGTGGTTGAGAAAATTTATATTAATTTTTGTTAAGGTTGTAGCCGAGTAGAAACAGAAGGAATCCAAGTAAGTTAAGGTAGTAAGGAAAACTATAGCCCACTCCGCGAAATAACTTACGAAACATTTATCTGTGTATTCCCGAAATAGTGAATTAATCTAGTGTTTAATGCACATAATACTCAAATAACACATTCAAACATTACTGCTAAAATGTCTACTATATTTGTTATACATCATTATACAATTGCATGCCAGGTACAATTCACATATATGCGTTCTTTGAAAAACTAATACATTTTATAACTTCCATCCGTTAAAACATATAACGAATTACGTATATTTGTTGAAACTTCTTTCCTTTCTTTTCGATATCAACCGCCATAGACATATAACTAGGACAAAGTATCCTCATTCATTTCCGTAACATTCAGTCTCCCTCCTGGATTACACTTACATTCGGCTGCATTCAACTCATTCTTAACAATACAAAAATATACATATGAATAGACAATTACAACATTAACATGGAACATTACAAATTAGAAAATATATCGTTGTTCTTTTATCTTTCTTAATAACAATTTCTAGCAACTTCTGTTGTGTTCTTTGGCAGTGTACTGAAACAACCGTTGCTGAACGAAACCTGTTCATTTTTTTTATATATATTAAACGTTTAGTGATATAATATTTCTGGTGTGTTCCCGAATTAATATTTTCCTACTTGTCTGTCTCACTTTTTCCTTCAATTTCTTGACTAATAAAGTTTCTTTCGTGCTTTCTGTTCATTCTTTCCTTGTTTTTAATTTCTGATGCGCAAATATACACACATTTAAACGTATCCATATGCTCATGTTTCTATATATGTTTTATGTTGTGTTGTATTGAGCTGTTTGCTCTTCTTTCATTTTTTTTTAATTTTTTTTTTATTTGGTGTTGGTTTTTCACTGACAATCTATATAATTATTGCAATTGCACGGAAAGGAAAGTAACATGGTATGTTTTGGGCAAACGCTAAAGCCATGCACTAATTAATGAGTTTTTTTTTAATCTTTGTTTATAACAAACAACACATTGATTGTTCTATTAACAGCTGCTAATGCAACTGACTTTACAGGAAGAAAAACAGCCGGTTGACTTTTCGAAAATGGATGGCATTAATAATGGACCATTACTTAATATTGATCACAGGCCATCCCTAACATTCTCGCAGAGAAGGTTCTCTCACAGAAAGTTTAGCAGGTGGAGAGCTGCTTCTCGAAGAGTTCGAGTATGTACAAGCGTGTTGTTCTGAAAGTTTCTGTTCTATGTAAATCACTGTTTTTTCATTTTCTTTTCTTTTTTTTTTCAAGTAGAATTATGTGTAGATTTTAGTTGCTTCCTGTAGGAGCTGCATTAGTTTAATTTTACGTTCGCATGTGGCCACTATTTTCATTTGCTTCAATTTTTTTTTTTTCGTTGCACTGAGCTTGATTTTTGTCTTGATGGTTTTTAGGTTGAGAGAGAGGAAGTACCTTTTGAATCAGACCATGGCAGCATGAATGAAGGAACTCCAGTATGTATTGCAACTATTCCGTGTGTTGAGTATGTAGATATAACACAATGAATTTAGTAGTGTCTTCAACGTATTATGTAGGTACTCTCAGCATTAAAAATATTATCCATAGTCATTTTATCTTCGAACATATATCTTTCAGCTGCAGTAAAGGAAAGGTGTATTACGAAATATATCAATAATTCAATCTAATCTGAGATTGAAATATATTTAATAAGCGAAAATGCACAAGCGTTATGAAGATAGATGATTCAGGGTGGAGTATGTGTTTACGATAAACCCTAAAACTAGAACACTTTAACCAGGAAATTTGTATTTCTCAGGAAAAATAAATTATAGATATGTAGATTGCGAGTCCACATATATAAAGTCGTAGTATTTTAATGCAAGATGTTGGATAAATAAAATTAGAATTAATTCAGGCGAATGCAAAACTTGGTACTAATGTAAAAACCTGACATTTGAGAACATTGGTCTACACCTACCGTTATAATATGAATTCCAATTTCACCGAAAAGAGTCTCAAAATAAATGAGTAAGATTTATTTATACTCCTTTAATATAGTTGACCATATCTTGATTCTTTTAGTGTGTAATGAACTTGTAATTTTAAAACAGTTCGAATCAAGTGGAGACTAAATTTGTGTACACACGATGTTATAGCGTTCAGAAGTGTATATATGAAACATGTACACTTACGTATTTTAATGATTTACCAAGTTATTTAGGCTTTACTTACAACAGTCATGCAGTAACGAAAATGTTAGGTCACCAGCCAACTTAATAAGAAGAAATTAATGTTTCTCATTGTTACGTAAATCGACTGAATTATGTGAGATGGCTGGTATTGCTCATGGCATGGTTCCTGTGCAACTAAAGTTTAACTCATTTTGAAAAACCATTAACGCGTGACAGTATACTTGCCGCAGGTAATGTTCTTGAAAAGTGAACATTCTTTACACGTTCGAATTGTCTATGAGGCAGGAAATTAAGAACAAAAGGTGAAATGTACATTGATACATATATATTTTTTAAGACAATCTGTTTTTCCTTCGTCAAGGATTTTTAATCTTGGAACGCCATTTTTATAACCAGATGTTTTAGCGTGGCTAGATTCGTGTTACAAGTGAAGCGTGTGCCTGTTGCTACATTAGTAACTACTCTTTGGGTAGAAAAATGTTTTAAAAGTGTCTATTTAAATGAGTTTGTTCTGATTTAGTTCCGGTTTCCTGGTAAATATGTGTGCATTTCTTTCTGTTTGCTTTTTTACTGCGTAGAATACGTAATGATAAGTTTTCATTATGGAATATGTTTTAAGAAACCGAAATTGGGTTGGAGGTTTTTGAATCACGCAAGCATTATCGTATATGAGCGTTTTAGTTCCTCTTGGTCATGTCAATGTAAGCATCTAGATACTTATATGATATTTCACAAGCACGGGACGAACCTTTATCTGTTTTTATAGTTCCTTTCAAATACGAAGTTTAGGTTGTCAGGGTATTTCTTTTGCAGAATTACTGCAATAGATTTTGTGGAAGAAAACAGAACACAAACTATTTTTTCTAGTCACAGAGAAGTTAGTAATTTAGACAGCAGCAAACCAGCAAACGCGTTTTCTTGTAACATTTTACTGTTCACACTGCATCCTCTTCATATCAGTAAGGTGTTTCAAGACTAAAACTTAGAAGAAAGGAAAACAAATTGTGCTCTTTACTAGTGATCTGGTATCAGTGTCCATTCTTTATCCATTTCCTAGTGATGATGCTTCAGAATAATTGACAATTCTAAACTTTAAACAATTCGCCTGCCCCTGTTTTACTTACAGTATGTACACGCTTTAATGCCTTCGCAAATCATTTAAACTTTCGGTACACCAACCATGCTGTGAAAACTGAAAATGTTAAAAAAAAAAAAGAAGAAATTCACGTTTCATGCTATAACGGGTGTACCATAGACGATTTATTTTCATTCGTCACGTCATTGTTTGTGCACCTAAAATCCAACTGAGTGGGGAAACCATTAAAACATGTCATTGTACGTATTTCTTCGTTTTCTTTTCGGATTGAAATGAGAAATATCACAAAATATTTTCTGTTCACATTACTTTTCAAAGAAGAAAAACTAGATAATTAATTTCCTTTGATCAGAAACATTAATTTTCTAATAATCTTCGTGTGTTAAAGTGACTTGATGGAGTTTGGAGTAGTCTTTGCATTGTTATATATCAATATTAATTTGGTCTATCATTTTTTGAGAGCTAGGTTCTAAAAATATTTTCCTATACTATTTAGCATTTCAAAGTTACAGGAGGTACTTGGATTCACACTACCAATACTAATAATGCATACTTCTGAAAAACGTATTATCTCGTTCCTTCTCAGGTGAAGTTAATCCATTTGCTAGTTCTATCAGCATCTTTGTCTGATTTTATTTATCTCGTTTTTTTAATACACTGGTTATATATATTGTATTTGTTTGAATCTTGTGCATTAATTTTTCTTCCTAAATTCTTTCTTCAAATATTTGTACTTTCGCTGTGTTTAATATATTGTCCAGTAGTTTCTCTTCCTAGATTCTATCTTCATTTTCACTGTATTTTATTCGTGTACTCTGTGACTTAGAAAAATGTTTAATCTTTTATCTGACTATCACTTGTAGTTTGATGAATTCGATTTTGAAACTGTTTGAATTATCCTTAATGTATGTGTGACGAGACTTTATACCACTGCAATGCACAGCTTTATTCTTAATTTTGTAAATATTTTGTTATCTTCGATTATGACTAATATTATTTGTTGTTCTGTGGATGTTGTAATGCCCTTCTAAAACTATCAAGTCTTTCTTTTCTATTTCTACTATACATTAATTTCGTATCATGTGGAAGAATTTTCATATCCTTTTGAGGACTTGTGGGCGAAACGCATGTGTTTTTTTTTTCATCTTTTACTTACAAATTATTGTATTATATCAAATTTGTTGATCTAATTTACAGTAATGTCAGAATGAAACATCCAGGATCGTAGACCATCAATCCCACAAAATATTTTTTAACTGATTTCCTTAGAAATACATGAATATCAGGCCGGGAAAAAAACTTTAGTAAACTTTATTTTTATATGGGCCGGTTTAGTAACTTTGGACTTCGGCCCGTCACGATTTGCCTTTAGCTGTTAAGTGTTAAAATCCACACCCATGCCCCTGCCGGGACTCGAACCTGGGACCGTTGAGTCGATAGCCTACCGCCGCAGACCGCTCGACCACCCGGCCGGCAATCAGGCCGGGAAACCGGGACTGTCGCCCCAAAAGGCTTCTGCCACTAACTGGGAGGAGACCCCTTAATTCCTCTTGCTAAGGCTTAAGGGAACCGACCGGGGTAGACGCCTAATGTCCAATCCATACGTTCACGTCGTGGGGCCTGTTAGTACCCAAGCAACAACTTGGCGAACGAACATGGGTTAGCTGCTCACCAACCCGCATTAGCAGACAGCGTGGTGAGTGAAATATCAGCACTCCTCCTTTCTTTACACATGATGGTACAAGTAAGGAAACAGCCTCGGAGGACCTCAATGCCGGTCAAAATGCTCTGGTTTGGACTTAGACTGCCAGGACACCGACACGGCAACTCGAACGGACTTATACGTGGTGACTCAACTGTCAGTCACTTGCGGGAGAGGACAAATTAGAAGAATTGCAGAATGAACTCAAGAGGATTAAGTGGGACATCATAGGACTATTAGAAGTGTGGAGGAAGAATGAAGAACAGTTGGAACTAGCGTCAGGGCACACGTTCTACTTTAAAGGAACATAAAATGGAAAACCGACAGACGTTGGCTTTATAATTAATAAAGACCTGAAGTCACGGATCACAGAAATTGAAGGAATTTCAGATAGAATCGCACGGGTAGTAATAAAGATAAACAACAGGTACAGTATAGAAATTATACAAGTGTATGCTCCAACATCCTCACATCCGGAGGAGGAAGTCGAAGACCTATACGAGGAGATACAGAAGATTTTGGATAGTAGCAAATCGCATTACAAAATTGTAATGGGAGACTTCATTGCGACAGTAGGAGCCAAGCAACAGTGACACGAAAGTGAGAAACTTTGAATTTGGCAAAAGAAACAAGAGAGGAGAGAAGTTAGTGGAATTCTCAGAAGCCAACAGACTTTCCAATACATTTTTCAAGAAACCGCCCCAGAGGAAGTGGACATGGAAAGACACAAATGGGACCAAAAACGAAATAGACTACGTTCTATCGAATAACAGGGCAATTGTGCAAGACGTGTCTGTTCTGAACAGTTTCATAGTTCTCGATCTATCGAGTGATCATAGGATGGTAAGATATAAGCTGAAACTAAATACTAGACTTGAGAGAAAGAAGCTTATCAGAGGAAAACCGCCACTTTTAGATCTGGAAAATCTAGGGAACAACAGAGAGACATTCGACATAGAACTTAGCAACAGGTTTAGCGCCTTGGAAGAGTTAGAGAATGAAGAAGAACATCAATAGCAGAAATAAAATACTGACCGAGATAATAAGCGAGACAGCCATGGAAATAGCAGGCACCAGAAAGAAAAGAGAGCAAAATTTTAGAAGAAACTAAACCCTTGATGAAGAAAACAAGGGAAATGAAAGAAGAGGAAAATTACATAAAAAGGATTGAGTACATAGAACTAAATAAAACCGTAAGGAAGAAAATAAGAGAGGATGTACAAATATATAACGAAAATCTTGTTAGAAATACAATCGAGGAGAACAAGAGCCTGAAGAAAACCAAACAGCAGCTCATGATAGGGAAAAAGCAAATAATTGCAATTAAGAGACCAAACGGGACCGTAATCAGAAATAAGGAAGAAATTATAAAAATATTTGAAAATTTCTACAGAGAATTGTACTACTCCGAAGAAGAGCTAGGAAATGAAGACTCAAAAGACTGAAGGAAATAAAGACTGAAATGGTGTAGATGTCCCAGATGTAATGAAAGAAGTGGATAAAGTACTTCGAGGGATGAAGAACGGAAAGTCGCCAAGAGAAGATGGACTCACAGCAGATATGTTTAAATGGGGAGGTGAAAACATGAAAGAGGAACTTGCTAAATTATTCTCGATGTGCCTGAGGAAGAGAGAAATACCCAGAAGTTGGAATAATGCTGTTATAATTTTGCTGTACAAGAAGGGGGACAAAGAACGCGTCGAAAACTACAGACCAATTAATTTACTGTCAGTTCTATACAAAATGTTCACCAAAGTTATTTTGAATCGTATTGAACGGGACTTGGATTTTAACCAGGGAAGGGAACGAGCCGGATTGCATCGTGGATTTAGCACAATGGACCACACATACAAACATTGAATGAAGTTATGGAAATGACTAATGAATCTGAACTTCCACTATGTTTGGGATTCATAAATTTCGAAAAAGCTTTCGATTCGGTCTCCTTGTCAGCAGTACTTAAATCCCTTGAACATCAAGGCATCGAAAATGCGTACATCAAGCTACTGCGAAACATTTATTCGACTGCCACATCTGTCATTAGACTATACCAAGAAAGTGAAAAATTTTAAGTTGGAAAGAAATAGGAGGGTAATGAGAGAAACAGGAGGGGAGATTCAATTTCCCCAACTGTTTTCTGCGGTCCTGGAGAAAGTGTTCCAAAATTTAAACTGGGATAAAGTTGGAATTAAAATTAATGGCGAATATCTTCATCACCTACGGTTCGCTGATGATATATTCCTATTTGCTTCAAGTGCAGATAAACTACAAACCAGAATGGAAGAACTGAGTAATGAGAGTTCGGAAATAGGCCTTGAAGTGAATTTAAGTAAAACAAAAGTAATCTACAATCAACATGCTGCAAAGAAGGAAATAAAGATTAATGGAGAGACAATAGGCATAGTTGATAGGCCAGCTCAAAACATCGAATACCAAGTTGACGGATGAAATAAACAGAAGATGTAAAATGGCGTGGAGTTCGTTTGAAAAGCTACATTTTATTTTCAAAAGCAAACTACCTATGTGTCTGAAGCGTAAAGTATATAATCAATGTGACTTGCCTATGATAATGTACGGCTGTGAAACTTGGACATTGAATGCGCAAACAACTCAAAGATTGTCACACAAAGAGCAATGGAGAGATGAATGCTAAGAATATCCAGGAGGGACAGGAAAAAGACAAATTAATGGATTCGCGCACAAACGAAGGTAGAAGATGTAATCAAGACTGCGAAGAAGCCGAAGTGGAAATGGGCCTGTCATATAGCTAGACGAACAGATGGAAGGTGGACGACAAATGTACTACATTGGATTCCTAGAGAAAAGAAGCGACCGAGACGACGTCCGAATGCAAGATGGGTAGATGAAATGAAGCGTTTTTCAGGAGCTACATGGATGAGGATAGCAGCAGACCGAGATATGTGGAAAGAAAAGGGGGAGGCCTTCATCCAGCAGTGCATAGAAAACGGCTGAATATGATGATGATGACATGAATATCAAGAAGAAATTAAAATGTGATTTAAGAATTTTATATCTTTATGTAATTTGTATTTCTGGATTCTATCGGCTCCGAGGCTTATTTTCTATTTGAAGAACACCAAATCAGGGGAGGGGGGGGGGAGTAAGCATCAAGGCTTCTATTTTAAATAGTATCCCAACATTTAACTGGTGAAAACTGAGCGAGTAAAATGATTGAAAAATCGTCTTGCGCGCTTGACTTTAGCAGTTGTACTTTAGAATTACGATGTACATCACAGTGCCGGTAAAGTTTGTTCTCGATGTACAATCAGTTATTCAGTAGGATAAGGCATCACCAAAATTGTACTTATGTCGAGACTTCTGTGATCATAACACCCTAAGTACCGTGTAATATTGTTGATGACCAGAATTTTTTTTATAGTTTTCATTCATGATTGGTTGTTACATTTTGTTTGTAACTTAGTTACTAACGGCTAACATTCTTTAGAAATTTAACACAGGGCAGAAAAAATCATAAAATTACAAGACTAAATTGTATGTCAAGTGACATACAAGTCAACGAAAAGCACTCACACTGGCGAAGATATCGCATTTTTTTACTAAACCATCATTTAGTTTTAGCTTTAATGCCATTACCCTTGTTTCTTCATTTACGCGAAATTTCGCTTAAATTGTTTGAAACAAGTTTTTCACTCTTCAGTAGAAACTCAGTTTATGTGGATCGTACTGTAATTAAATCAAACAGGAATTAATGTTGTTCTTGAATATAAGGAAAAGGCAGAAAGTGCAAGAAATTTGAGAGAATTGGTTGTAAAAATAAATTTTTTGAGTAATTGATAAATCAACCGTGCTTTTTTTTAAAAAAAAAAACAAAATAGGAAAAAGACGTGAAATGATTTCCTTTAGTTTATTTCCTTGCTCTAAGTGCGTATGTTCATGTTAGTGTAGTTTAATTTGTTATTTTTTTTACTTGGCGAAGTTAAGATTGGAAATAAACCTTCTTTACGACTTGATCCTAATAAAGATACAAAATTATAACAAACTTCATATAAAAAGAAATACAGAAAGTAAAATATACTCATTTCTAGCAGGAGATACGCATATATATAATACACACACGTAATCACTATTATATAAGACCCAAACACACGTACACAAAACGCAGTATTATGATATGCAAATACTTGGTAAGAATAATACAAAATGTCGTATAGAAATTAAAATAGAG
>JAGDQP010005949.1:0-20828 GCA_022664845.1 Lepisma saccharinum | reverse complement strand
TGGAATATGGCGTCATTGTCCGGGAACAACATCCGGACCATAGGATGCAAGTGGTCTCCTAAAATTGCGACATAATCGTTGGCAGTGATGCGTCCGCGAAGTGTGACCACAGGACCCAATGAAAACCATGATATTGCGGCCCACAGCATCACCGTGCCGCCGCCATGTTTCACAGTTGGGCGGAGACACTGCAGATCATACGCTTCTTTGGGCGTTCTCCACACATAAACACGGCCCGTGGTTTGGAATAGGGTGAATGGTGACTCATCCGACCATACCACACGTTTCCAGTCGTCAACGGTCCAAGTTGCATGGTCGCGGCACCATTTGCGGCGTGCTAAAGCGTTCTGGTCCCTGATGAGAGGTTTGGCCCGTGCAACACGACCCCGTAAGTTCATGTCATGTAATTCGCGGCGGACTGTGATTGTCGAAACAGGTTGGGGGAGGTGCTGATTGAGTTCCTCCGTCACTTGCACCGCAGTGGCACGACGGTTCCGCATGGCAATGCGCTTTAATACCCGGCGTGCCCTGTCACTGATACTTTTCTTCCGCCCATTGTTCCGCTTCCCCGATGTGGTTTTCCCGTGTGTTGTGTAGGCCGTCATCACCTTCGACACTGTCCCTGGCGACACACCTAACACACTAGCCACTGCCGTCACACTCACTCCACATAACCGCGCACCAACAATTTGCCCTGTTTGAAACTCTGAGAGGTCTCCCATTTTACACTACCTCCGTCTGCTGCAGCCACTGCACACTCCTGTTCCACAACGCCTGACGTAGTATGGAGACCGACCTAACACACCACCACCAGCAGTCCGGCGCTGCGGTCGCCACGACACCACTGCCAACCCATACATCTGACGTGTTGCCAACTACAGGTGTTTCCATTATTCTGATAAGCATCTGTACATCGAAGAGAGAGAATTATGAAACATGACTTTCTTTAATTTAAAAAAACAAGACAAGAAGGGAAAAGTACCGAAGGGTTTGTGTTCTAGTGGCGAAGGTTCCAGCTACGAGCTAATTCCCCTTCTTCATATGTAAATCTAACATGCCACATATGCATTATGGGAGGTAAACCGAACTTGCTCCAAGGCAACAATGGGTCTATTGTATAGCTTAAGTACGATGTGTGTTTTATTTCTAAAATCCCATCGCCTGGCACGTGAGGGACAGTGGATTTCAAATGCTGCGCACGCCGGTATTCTTCCGACGATTTTCGATTTTTTTTATCTGTTCCCAGCATGAAAATGGCGAGAAGGTACCTAGATACAAGAATTGCCTTGACCACTTTCTATCATTTTTTCTCAAAGTTTGCTCGCTGCGGAACGTCATCCGTCAGATCGGAGATGGGTTTAGGCCGTTGATACCAGTAAAAGTCATAAATTGAACTTTAAAAGAGGAAAGTATTGGCAGTGAATTTGTAAATTATTCCAGCCACCTGCCTATTGAGTAACGTCTATATTAAATACTGATTAAAACTGTAGTTCATAATTTTACTCTTGCTTGTGGATCTAACGTTTTAAGAATAAAACCTCACTACCAAGCCATAATGTATCATAACAGACTGGTTTGTTTGCCAACGTAACTTCCCATCTTATGCGTGGACTTAACCAAGAAGCATAAATTGAGAAAAGGCTTAACGATGTTATATGGTGGCAGATACATACGAATATTAATAATTCTCATAGACGAAGACAATGATAATACAGTGAGACAATAGTAAAGAATATGCAAAGGAGTAAATAACAGTGAATTTGAAAGTGTCGATTTTAAATCAAACAAGTTCGACTCTAGTCCTTTTATAATATGTTCTGGTATTGAATCATAAGTGATACAATGAGTAACACTGGCTTCAGAATCTGGATACTCAGGATTTGGGTCTTGCTGACGATCATCCGTCCTGGGACTTTTCTAGGTTCCCATAGGGACTTGGCTAATGCTGGAATATTCTCTGAACATTGAACCACAGTAACTGTTTTTGTTTTCTCGTATCCCTTGTATTGTATCAGCTTCACGAAGGAAGTCTCATAAACATAGACAATGATATAAGCTAGAGATAGTGGTTTGATCAGAAGTTGAATCATGGAAATATGTTTGTTACTCTGTGATCTTGAAATAAGTTTCTCTAATATCGTGCACAAGTTTGCGTAACATTTACCTCAGTAGATTGGTGTAATTACCTTAGGTGATGTGCGTGTGAAATCATATGACTAATATTAATGATTAAATAAAGTGCATTGCCGCTATCGACGAGCGAAGTATGAACTATTTACACATGTACATCAAAGGGAATGAACTTCAGTTTTACTAACAGAATAGTAAATAGGGATACGGCGGAATTTGATGCATTAATTTGATATCTCATACAAATAATGTTTTCTTGTACATAATGTATATACATTTGTAGCTTTTAGATTTGTAAATAACACATAATTTGTACAGGTATTTTGTAGCACAAATAGGTACTAATGACTAACTTGGCATGGGAGTATCGTGTTCTATATGTTCAATTGTTGTACATAAATTTGTTAAGAAGTTAAACGAGAGGTGAAATAAATGTCTGTCTTGTATTAGATAGTATTCAAACTGCTACGTTGTTGTAATAAGTGTTATGTTAGTGTGGGTTCCTTCGGAGAATAAAATGATTTATGTATTCTTTCTGTAGCTAATAAGTTCTAGCAGGAGTCAGGGATCAAAGTACGATGCTACGGCAACGAGATCGTCAAGGTCAAGTAGAGGGGAGATAGTGCAAGACGATTCCACGGGGAGTATGATATGGAATCAAGGTGCAGGAGATGCTCAAGACGATACAATTCATTTACAGCCCCTTGGTTCAGAACCACCAGGTAAGTCTAATTAAAGAATTGTATTATATCGTTTTATAGAAAATTGAATATACATACGGTATAATACTTTCAATAGTACAAGCAGGTAAATGGTAAACACTTTGATATATCTTCATTACTAGTGTTAAATGTCCTAGTGGAACGTCCTTTCCAATTAGTAGTATTATATACATCTAGCGGCATATCCTTCGTAGAATGTCTCCTCCATTCCCGTCTCAAGCTTTTCATTTTATTGTCAGAAGGTCTTTGTTCCGCGCAATTGAATTGCTACATTCAAGACAGGAGCGGAACCTTTAAAATTCTGTAATGTTTATGTGTTGGATGCAGAAACTTCGTGAAGAGCTCATTTACCAACAAGCCAGGCTGATCCAGCTTATGTTTTTTTAAAAATATGTTTGTTTTCTAAATTATGTACAGATCAGTTAAGTAAATGCTGGTCCAGAGCCTGTGTGTTTTCTAGCAGTTCAGTAAATGCTGTGAAACAGAAATATAAAAGGAGGTTAGCTTTTACTAGTAAGACATGGTTAATAAAAAGAAAAAAAATGAGAAAGAATTACTTACATTACTTCAAAATTTTTGACGTAGCACGTTATATAGGAAATTAATATAATTATATAGGATATTTCCGAATTTGATTCCACTTTCATTGTGTTGATATTTTTTTAAAAATTTACTCCATTTTCACTGTGTTGATATTTTTAATAGTGACTCCATTTTCACTGTAGAATACAAAGTAAGAAAGCCACAAGTAAACGGGTAGAGCAACAAATTTCCCAAGATGTAAAATAAAATAAAATGAATTGTATGGGCGGTAACAGCACTTTGGCTTACGCCCTTCCCGTTTCCCAAGATGTCTCGTGATCAGCATGTGTATATATTATGTCAAGGAAAAAGAGATGCTGAATATTCTGTAAACATGCATGAAACAATGTTTACAACTGGAAACACACTTCTTAACCTGAAAGTTTTAAGACCTTTCGCTACTGTTCGAAATTTTATCACTTACTTGGAAATATAGCGGCACATGCAAGCTGAAAGAAAAATTAAGGGCTCAGTATCAACACGTGGATGGTGACTCAGTTAATGGACGGTATTCTGACTTGAAATGGAGTTACGATTCAGAGTGAATACAGCCCAGGAATATAACTTAGTTAAATTAACATTCTGGGTGCTAGATTTAGTCGTACCGTATGCATAATATATTATTCCTAAGTATGTTGTTTGAAATGGGATATGACGTACAAGTTAAGTGTGTGAATTTCGAAAATCCTACTCGTATCTCTTGATGACTAGCCAACAGATGCTGCATTTACTTTTCTTCTCGTAAATCTTGGAAGAATTACGGACCGAGGTGCTCAGCAGAAGCATGCAACTCTATTCAAGGTTTTCTCAGGCTATTCTCAACTGAGGTCAAGCGAAATCCACAATAATCTCGTGAATTAAGGCGAGAGCCACTATCTTGCTCCTTTCTTCACTAACAAACAAAATAAGCTCCGGAGAAAGCTTGACTGTAGCCTACGAATTACTTTTTCCGCGAATTTCACAAGAATTGTAAGTCGTAATGGACATCGTTAATAATTGTCTAATAAATAAATTTTAAAAACTCTTAATTAATTAATATGGAAATAAGAAGTGAGTCAAATTCATTGCCTTAGTTTTTGAAGTAAAAGTTTCAAATTGTATTGGTATCTTTTATGTCATTAACCCTGTCGAATTCTGATATTTCCACTTGATGACTTTTCTCTCTTGTAGCACAAAATGGGAAGGAGATGGAGGGGGAGGAGGAAGAGGACCTAGGCTATTTAGAACACATCGTGGATTCTGTTATTTCTATTTTCCAGCTCATTGTTCGCTCCTCGTACATTGCAACAAATATTATTATGATGGTAAGCTATTTTTTCTTTTGTTTTCTATTGTTTGATTATGAAAATACGTGCATTCTTCAATAATATTAGAAGTAATTGTTCCTATAACATAATAGTTTTTTAATGAACTCTTGAAAGATTTAGGTATTTCAAGATAAATATAGATCTTATATTTTATCTATATTTTGATCTTATCACACTATACACTGACTACTCCCATCGGACTAGAACTTTACTGCGTTGAGTGTTATTCAGCTTTCAGATCGTTCCAATGTAAACCTTCCGCCCCATAAGTGTTGCGGCATCGTCGTGGTGGTCATGAATCATTCCGGCCGTTATCCTGAAGCGATAATTTCAACCTTTAGTCATCCTCTGTAGAAGAACGGTTGTTCTGGCTTTAGAAGGACATTTGCACCTTTCTGTAACTCGAAAATAGGTTTATCGTGTTCCATATTTATCATTAACTGTGCCATCTGCAATACAATGATTGGGAAACGCTGATTCAATCAGGTACGGACATACAGCGCAAAATGTCTGGAACTCCAATGGTCCATCTTGTTGAATATACACGGTATTCGAGATGTCTTTTTCTACAGCTCGGGAACCATCCATATTTTTGTCCATGTCGAGATGTGTCTATGGATTTACTGCTGCATCAAAAAATACGGACCAAACAGGTATTCCTCTCTCACACTCGCCCTTACATTCATATTTGGTGACTTGTGTTTCATCTCTTGTTGCCAATACGGATTTTCCTTTCCCCAAAAATAAAGGTTCCATTGGTCAGAACTGAGATAAATGCCTTATTCTTCATGGAACAGCACCATTTGCTGCTGCACATTGGTCGTGAAGTTTGATAGCAATGAATAGACATGCTTGCTTCGGAACATACCATCGCATGCCAACTTTTTTGTGTTTGTTGTTTAAAGAACCTATATATAGTCTGTTTTCATACAATCCATCATTGTCATTCGTTGGATGAACAGCTTCGCTCACTGTTCCTGGTTCACTTATTGAGTAGCATGTTAAGGACTCTTTTCGTCTGTCAGAACAAGAACTATCCATGCTCTCTAATGAAAATTATTTTCTCTTCTTAACGAGCATTGTTGATCTGCTACCATATGGCTTTCCAGATCGGTGAACAATTTTCTCCTGTCGCGTAGTTTCATGTGTGTTCGTTCACCCGTTCATGCATCCACACAGCAATTACTAAACACGTCTCGATCGAAAACCCCACTTTTATCAGCCATCTCTCTATTAGCACCAATAATAGGATTTCCTTGTCATCCGATAGATGGCAACGACCTGACTCTTCACTAGTGACCATTGATGTCCAAAACACTGTTCTTCTCTCTCTCTCTCTCTCTCTCTCTCTCTCTCTCTCTCTTTCTATATATATATATATATATAAGATGGTAAATAAGGTAGAAAAAAAGGATACTTCCATAGTTCGAAATCTTCAGATAGGAGCACACGAACTTCACAAACACTATAGAAAATTAGTACATTTCGAACTTAGCCGTGAAAAGCATGTTAGTCACATGACTGTGTGGCGTGCGTTACATGAAAATACCTTGTACCCATACCACCTGCAAAGGGTACAAGGACTGGCAGAAGCAGATTTCCAACCACGTGAAGTATTCTGGCAGTGGTTTATTCAACAGACTACTACCATCATGCTGTTTCTGGCATCAGTACTATTCACTGACGAGGCCACGTTTGGAAGGGATGGTATCGTCAATATGCATAATACACACACAAACACACGTGGGTCGATGCACATCCCCATGGTACGGTTGTCACTCATCATCAACACCAATTTGGACTCAATGTATGGTGTGGTATTGTTCATGATTAACTGATCGGCCCATACATGCTACCCCGAAGACTAAATGGACCACAGTATTTGACCTTCCTGCAGGATACACTTCCCGAATTATTGGAAAATGTTCCCCTAGCAATTCGCCACAACATGTGGTACATGCATGATAGGGCTCCCGCGCACTTCAATGTGAATGTCCGCCGGTGGTTGAACAACAACTTCCCAAGACGTTGGATCGGACGTGAGGGTCCAGTACATTGGCCTCCCCGGTCTCCAGACCTGAATCCACTGGATTTTTATCTGTGGGGACACATTAAAAATGTAGTGTATGCTACTCCTGTCAACGATGTCAACTACTTGGAACAACGTATCCATAACGCGTGTGCAACTGTTTGCCATGACCCAGGTATCTTCAAAAGGGTTCGCCAATCCATGTTTCGGCGTTGTCATGCATGCATTGCTGTGATGTTCCCGACGAACGTACATTTGTGTCTGTCTGCAGTTCGAACTTACTGTTTCCACGCTTTCGACCCTCGCTAACTCTCATAACAATATCCCCAATATGCTGTTTGTTCAGAGGACCTTTTTTACGTATCTCGGTGCCAGGAATCACCTCCCTACGATCGTTACATTAATTAAGTTACACCCTGTATATAGTAGGATTAGTGCACATTTGAAACATTTATTTTGTGAAGTAGACTGGCAATTACGAGCCTAATAAATTTACTTTATCTAAATCGCAACAGTTATTGATACAATATTTTTGGTAAAATTCACAGCTATATATCTTTGTATATTTGTTTCATTATTTAGGCATGGAGCATCACGTACCACAGTTGGCTTACATTTATATTACTGTTGTGGGCCAGTGTTTTGTGGATGATGCCTAATCAGAGACGTTCTATGCTACGATGCTCTCCATTTTTGGTGTTTTATGCAGAATTGCTGTTGATAGCCCAGTATATTTATGGAATGGATTTGGAAGACTCAGAGCTACCTCAGGAACTAGAAAACGTTAATCTCAACCAAATTGGCCTAGTAAAGTACAAAGTACTACCATGTAAACCTTTATTAGTCAAGGTATGCATCTACAAAGTTTTGTATTTATTTATTTACTGATAAAATCTTGGTTTAATGTTTGTATTGCATGTTTTATGATCAAAAAATAACTTATATTCAGCGTTTAGCATACAGGTCTATTAAGTCGTGGTGATGTATTATCCATAAAGATCTATCATAAAAATATTTCTAATCTTTTACTCTTTGAAATTCCATACTTGCGTGCAACACAAGAGTTAACCTTCAAATTATTATCTTTATTTATTTACACAAATATTTATCTTTGTATGGTATATGTAACTAAGTCTGTCATACAGATAGATATGCAGAGATTGAGCTCTGAAAGCGGTAATTCTGACTTAGTCAGTAGCACAGCCCAACACATGTTCTGGTACCGAGACTTTCTGAGCTGATTTGGTATGCTGAATTCAAGTATAACAATGGTTTTCGCCTAATAGCTTTAATTTTGTAAAATATTACAATAGTATGATTTACTTTATCTCATTTTAAATAGGGGTTATGGTTCAGGAAAGAAAACATAAAGGATAGAATAAAGCATTTTGTGTAATAGCTTGACATGTAGTTATCAAAGTACAACACAAGTACAAATGACACCCATGCATTTCGCTTAGCTCCGGTCTCATTGAATGCACGAAAGCAGCACATTGATGAATTGTCTTATTTGGGACCGCCAAACATTCCAGCTCTAAGTTGTTCTGTACTTAGTCCAGGCATTTTTCGTCCTGTGTACACAAAGCATGGTCCATCCTGATCGAAAGTCTTCACAAACTGTTTCATAAACTTAGCTTTATGTGCAATGGCAGCAAGATGGTATACGCCCTCTAGTTGCCGCGCCACGAACTATAACCTATCGCAAAGCCACCGCTAGGATTCTGTCGACTCTGATAACTCTACATTGAGGCAATATTTACTCAAGATCCAATGTTATATGGGGCTAATCTGCAGGTCGCGACGTCGAAGTACGTCTGTATACAGATTACGTGTTTATGAGTTAGTGGCGCTGTATCTAAAAAACGGCTTCCATATTTGGAATCAGCATACTAAATATAGTCACAATCAGTTATAATATTCCTGGGACAAAAAAAAAAGGGGGGGGGGCTGTGTAGAAGTCTGTCGCATATAACAATGGCAAGGAAATTTAAGGCAGAGGCTATACGTCTGCACGTTTGCACTTTTCTGTTAAAAAGAAAATGTCTAACATGTTCCTCTTCGTATTATTTTGTTAAATGGCAGTTAAATTCAATCAATTAATCCATGTATTTACTTTTTTCAGAGCCTTTATACTGTCATGTTCTGGATCACGCTACGACAGTTCATGCAAGAACGCTGGGAAGCAAGGAATGCTTCTGCACTTGAAGGGGTAGCAACAGAGCCGTTCAACATAACAGTCACCACCACGTCATCAGGTCAGCTCATTTCAGGTGAGGGCTTCATGTCCTCTCTATGAATTAATTTCGTATCATTTAGAGACTAGATCTAGCTTAGAAGTTAAAAATGTTGGTCTTCAGACGCCGAATCAGTATGCAAATAGAATAGTTGGATGAGTGGATAAGTCACTGACAGTTCTATTAATTGGAGTATGTTTGTGTGTGGCAATCAAGTTATTTGAACGGTAAGATGTCGGGATCTGTAGATATTGATATGTTTGGCGTTTTCTAAGGAATGTTTGCCTGAGGCTTCACATAATAGTATGTGGAAGTAAAATTTTATATGTTAAAATAATCTTATATAAGTCTATGCTGGGAGTGCAATGTTTGATAATTCTATACCACATTAATTCGAGCACTAAATGTGACCAAGAGGACCCGATTTTATATTATGTCTGGAAATATGTTCATGAATAATCGTAGATTTTTACCTATGTGAGTACAATGAAAGTGGAATAATTAGCAAGAAAAAGGATATAGCAAAAAAGTAAAGAAAATGTACATTCTTATGTGTGTCGAGAATCCCCCCCCTTCCCCCTCCTTACAACGCCGAGTCGCTCGGAACTGAAAACTAACTAAATCGTTTGTGCTATAACGTTGCCAAGTTTCAACATCTCTTCTGCTACCGCTTCCCAGATAATGCAACTTCAATGGAGGGGGGTGGGTGGAGGGTGGACGTTGTTACAGCCCCCACCCACGTACATTCTGATCGAGGTTTTCTAGAGTGTCCCTTAGTTTTCAGTTTTTGTTTTTTATTCTCTTTTATACATACAAAGCGATAGTTAGTTGAAAAATAAATCACTTAGAAGGAACAGGAAAGATAACGAAATTTTCCGCAATATACGCTGTCATCAGCAGTTTCAAAGTGTGTGTGTGTGTGTGTGTTTGGGAGGGGGGCTGAGGTGGAATATACAAAAACAAATTTAAAATACACATCTAAAACTTCGTGATACTTGTATACAAGTATGTTACGCGAAGAGACCATACCATTGAATATGTACTGTAGTGTAATAACATTACAGCAGATATTTAATTGCAATTATATGTTATAATTAATGAACTTTG
Source organism: Lepisma saccharinum (assembly GCA_022664845.1). Taxonomy (NCBI): domain Eukaryota; kingdom Metazoa; phylum Arthropoda; class Insecta; order Zygentoma; family Lepismatidae; genus Lepisma; species Lepisma saccharinum. The sequence goes on along the minus strand of JAGDQP010005949.1, from coordinate 10,717 downwards.
TATATTTAATATGATATGTGTGTGTGTTTAACTTTTGTTTAAGAAATTTAGATTAATATTTTTCTTCTTTAGTAATGCCGGCCGGTAACCCTATCTTTAGTATATAGATTAACTGTTAATGTCATAAAATAACAGCAATATATTATTGGACGTTTCATTACTTTACTTGTTACGTCATCGAGAAGACAAAAGTGTAAAAAAAAATCACCAATGGCGAAAGAAGGAAAGAGAGAAAGTATGGACGAGAGTTCAAGAGATATGTTTGAAAACATATCTTTATTTTATTTCTTTCGCTCTTTTGGTTTGCTTTTACGTTGTTTTTTTTTTATATTCTCGAATATGTCACAAGTAAAGTTATGAAACTGCGTTACAGTGTTGTTCCGTCGATAAAACTGGAGAAAGAGATACGTAAGTACAATACATAATTCTGTGTTACTTTATACGAAGTATCCATATTTTGTAACGATGTTCACCACTACCCTACTACGAATAAACAATAATAATTACAGGGTAATCGGCTATGTTATCATTGTCTTGTTCCCCTTCAGTAAATACACTTTTTTTTTTTTTTTTACAAAATTTATAGACAATGATCATAAAAAGGGATAAAATGCTATTTTTGTGGGAGTAGTTACGTTTTTTTTTATTAAGATTATTTCTACACCGATTACGGTGTAGTAGCGTAAATGGTAGAAAATATGAGGTGTAGGAGATTATGGTGCAGCTTCGTGCAGCTATTAATAATTCAGACTTTAATTGAAGGAAGATGTTGTCCAGATAGAATTTTAATATTTACTTTGTATACTTAATGAAGAAAATGGCGAGATCGAATCTAGTTCGAAAATGTGAACTTTGATACGATGTTTTGTTTGTTAGTGTAGGTAGGATCTGTATTTGGGGAATTTTAAAGAAATGGAAGTATAATGTTCTAGTGATGTGCAGAAATCACTCGGTACGTACTTTGTAAACATTTCATTATACTATGGTTTAGGTATCTGGCTAGAGATTGGTTTGTCAATGAAGGACCTTCTAAGTTTACGGGGACTTTTGGCATAATGCTTACACAAAAGCTAACATTATACGTGAATCGGAAGCTCTTGATGAGAGGTATCAAGTGGTATGATTAGTTAATTGTTTTTACCCTTTTAGTTTTTAAGAAAATCGATAATTACCTTCGTCTGAAAGCTGAATGTCTGATACTTCACATTATGATTGGTCCGTAATAGATTAAAAGCGTACGTATTGTGCATGACTTACTAGCACTACTTCATTCCTAGTTCGGCTGGACTGACACCAGGTGGCGTGAAAGATATTGTGAGATTGAGACTTTGTTATCTGTAATTATTTTAGCTATGACTTGTAGATTAACTCGCGGGTTAAGTTAACCAGGTAGTGAAAGGTTTGTGCAACTGGCCCTTAGTGTAGTATTTGTAGATTTTCTCAAATCTCCAAAGGGATAGCAGTGAATTAATTACCCCAGTCAATATCTCTCATCTAGAGCTTTTGTTTAACATATAACTCTTGCTCTGCGCATACTTATGCCAAAAATTCCGAGAAACCTACACGGTTCTTTGTACATTAATATTAGCAATGTTCTAATAAGGATGCAATAAAGTCACTATGATAACATAGAAGTAAATAAGTTGTTCAGCACTCGAGATGTTCAGCTGGTGAAATAACTAATATTAGTTCATCTTTCCTCATAGAGCTTTCTCCACACGAGGAAAGACCTGAGGGCAGTAAAGAGGCCAGTCCATTCATGAAGAAACTCGGCGCATTTGCGAAAGATACGATGACAAAATTTTGGATTTGGGTGGTAGCTATAATGCTGTTTGTCATAGGACTAGGAGGTGCAAAAATAGTTATTTATAGAATCGTCTACATGGCTCTTTTTCTTGTCTTCGTCCTTACCTTCCAGGTACGTGCTTCTAGTAACATTTGTTCTGTTTCTAAAATTTCAGATAATCTAGGTAGTAACCACTTGTTATTCAGCGAAGTATTAAACACCAATGCGAGTTTCGAGGTATTCTAACCAATTCAATTTTTAAAACTTAATCGTCACAGAAACATTTATAATGCCATGGTCACATTGTTTTCAATGTGCTGTATCTAACAGTGGGTTGTGGGATTATTTACTATTTTTTTTTTTTTATAAATTACCATCCTGACTGAGGTTTCTCCAGAGTTTTTCCTCAGTCACATCAGACGAGTACCGGGATGTTATCTTCAACTTAGGCCATGGCCGACTTCTCTCTCCATTTTCCCTACCCTATTCCGACCTGACCCATACACGCCTAAAGGCCATAAATAAATTAAAATTTACAAAACGCAGCCTAAGTGTAGCACATAGAGACCATTTTACATGAGTTTTTTATCGTAGAAAAGTCATGATGTTACGAACAACAAATCAACAAGAAGTAACATAAGTGAGGCTTATGGCAACTACACTGAAAGCAGAGTGATAAGTGACAAGTAGTATAGCATGTAAATTTGTTCATTCGCACTCTACCTCGCAGTCAAACCCGAGCGTAAGCGTAGTTCTATGTACTTTTTCTTAGCACTGGAGAGGCATGCAGGTTCGAGCCCTGCTGCGGCCATCCTGACAAAGATTTTCCAAGGATATCTCGATTAAAGTTTTGCCCGTTATATCTCATTCCCGGAAGAATTATTGCCGATGGACGTCGTGCATCAGACATGTGATGGCTGCCTGTTCAGTCTATAAATGAAAAATTTTCCCGAGCATAGTTGTGTATTTTACTTGATTACTAGGTTCTGTTCTGAGAAACTACGTCCTCGACTGGAAAGGAAATCACAACTCACAAATGTAATGAAAATAAAATTAAATTTAAAAAATCAAAATAACTTATTCTTAAGTGTATTAAATCTGATTTTGAAGAAGCAAAAGTTAAGAGATTTGTGGAAGTTGCCCAGAGAAAAAAAGAAAGAAATAGAAAAGGCAGATGTACAGATAAGTGTATTGCAAGTTCCATAAAAAATGCCTGAGATTCGAACGCTGTTTTTCACCTACACAGACCTTCCCCTCCTAAAAGTAATATGTCTGTAGAGTTCCTGTGTACAGAAGACAATCATTGTCTATGTGTCAGTAAAATGACAGTTCTTTGACTAAGTATTCTTCAGGTGGTTTGTATATGCACTGTACGACAGACTAAACAAACTGTATGTGGCCTGTGATGGAAATTGGAGGAAGATCTGAAACCTGACCCTGCGGAAGTCTCTTAGTCCTAGCTGTTTTCTTGGCAGAGATTATAAGTTGTTTTCCAGAGGAAATCCAGTTGGAGATGCTAGATAGAGTTCAAAGTGATACACCAGCTGTTAGCCTAGGTTAGGCTGGCTGACTCAAACTGAAGTTTATCGGAAGGACATGTTTACACGCTGGCTGGCTGTTTTCAGGCAATAAATGGGTTAATCTAAGTTCATCTGCTGAGATATTTGTTGCATCAACGTAAATACTATTAACACAAATATGCTAATACAAATTTGTATCAAACTGTGTGCGATGACACGTTAATGATACTATGTTACGAAATTCGTGTAACATGATGAATTACCATTAGCGCTACAAGAATTTGACTACCTATATTTACCTGATCTTTTGTTATTATTCGGGCAAATTGCATGTGAGGTAAATATCTTAGATTGTAATACGATGTATGCTTTGCACATTTGAACAATGTTTGGTAGTAGTCTCCTTATTTCTGATAAAATGAGATAATGCAATTTACGCATTCTCAGCTCATGAAGAGTGTTTTGTGTTAGTGACGTAAAGCAAATAATTCATGGCTAGGTCAATAGATGACAGGGCAAAATGTCATCAATGGAAACTGGAAATATTTTTAATTTATGGACGATAATCTTATTTAAACCTTTTATTGGGTAAAGATTTCTACTCTAGTTAGTTAGCTCCACCAGTGTTCATAAGCCGGAGTATCTCCAAGTGGGCACCTTTAACTCATCGCTACGATATTGTCAATCGTCGAAGGAACTACACAAATGAGATCGTACTGCAAGCTTAACTCATGCTTGAAACTTAATCTGTTGAAATAGTTATTGTTTTATGGAATTACTACTATATGCAACCGGGAATTAAGACTATTAAGAAGGAAACAAATATACTGATATTTGTTATTTACAATTTGTGTAACAAAATTTCAGGAGGAAACTTTGTTGAAAATAATTTAGATGATTATACTCTTTGTGGAAATAGGCAACAAAATAAATACATTCATACAATGAGTTGCCAGTTATTGAAGGCGTAGATCAAAACCTCGAAGAATCGACTACGTAAACCTTGTCATAAATATTATATTTGTTTACATGTATAGGGGGGAGGTAATTTTACCCCGTCTTTCCTTCTAGAGAATGATGGGCTTCTCTGATAGCTATTCTACTTATATTTAGTACATAGTTATCGAACAACTGTTTCAGTTGGTAGGGAATAGGCTTCGCATTTTGGAAGTTCTGAGTTCGAGCTCAGCGATTGGCCACCGAGACTGAAGTTTCTGTAGAGTTTTCCTTGATCACATAAGGCTAATGCCGGGATGACATTTTCAAACTAGGCCCTGGCCAACTTTCCACAGCCGTACCCCAACCCTATCCCGGTCCTAGTTAAAGTTGCTTGGAGGCCATGAATACAACTCTGTTCAACATAGTTATAGTTAATTTGCTGCCCTACGTAGTACCCTTTTTCGATGGAGTATTTTTTTGGTCAGTTGTTCTTGACAGTCTTCTTCGATGATCAGAAATATGTTAAAAGAAAGTAAATGAAAAGGTAAAACTTGTAGTGTAAAAATGAAATAGCAAACCTATTATTGTGGTGGGCGCAAAATATAAATGTCTGAAGTAAATGAATATCGCAATGGACAACTGAAGAAAACACGTGTTTTTTTTAGATATACGATGTTATAGAGGAACCGTAAAGTTCGGGTGTAAGTGTTCATAGAGTATATTTAGAATTGTACAAGAAAGCGTAAATGTAGCGCAGCTAATGACTCGTGGGAGTAAATAATGTATTTGTATGTGGTGTAAGGACTCAAAAGTTATGAATGATAACGGTTTTTCTCTGTTCAATTATTTTTGTGTAATTTGCTATTTTTTCTCTCTTTTTCATATTGCAGTTATCCTATAGTGCATGGAGGAAAATAATGTTTGGTTTTTGGGTGACAGTAATATCATATTCAATGCTAGTATTGATATGTATATATACGTACCAGTTCGATGGATTCTCGGATTATTGGCAAAACTATATTGGCATTTCGTACCAGCTGTAAGTAAAATGAGTGTTCATTATTGTCATGTTAGTTTATACATTTCTTGCTAAAGGTTTAGTGTACGTTTTTTAAATTATCCTTATATCTTATTTCTGTGTTTTTGTTGTTTTCTTATACTGCTGGGGATTATTCACTGTCAAGCGTAAACTGTTGTAATAGCTTTGAAAATTTAGTATATACATTCCTATTAAATATAGCTCTTTAAATAAATGAACAGATAAAGTAGCCGGCTTCTTGAATTTCAGTTTAATTTTTAAGGCCTTTAGGCAACTTTGACTCAGGCCGGATGGATGATAATGGGCTGATTGGTGGAATGAAGAAAGTGGGAGGAAACGGGAGAACCCCGAGAAAACCAACGCACACGGTGTTTGTCCACCACAAAGCCCACATGGCACGACCAGGGTTTGAACTGACGACCCCAAGCGCCAGAGGTGAGCGCTATAACCGTTGAGCCACCGCGGCCGAGTAGCCTGCTTCTGTGCTGCAGTGGTTACCTCGCAGACTTTGAATCGACTGTGGAAGCCTACTGCCGACCATCATGACTGGGTTTCTCAGGGGGTTCTTCCAATTTCATTGCGCGAATGCCGGGATGGTATTTAATATAAAGTACCTATCTCGCCCTATTTCTCGTATGTGCTTACCGAGAAATCTCATCTGCTGACTTATAGCTTCACCTTCATTCCATAATGTAATCTAAACACATTAAATAAGCGTAAAAAGCATATATTGTACTTTCTTACGTCAATCCGTAGTAGTTACTTAACTGAGTTTTCCTCGACGTGTTTCCTCCCTTTCGTAAAATGATTGGAAGATGTTACGCAGAAAAAGACAGAAATTGTTCTATTCTTATACATGACGTAATCTCGCGTGATTGAGTAAATGCTATCTAAAAACAGTTTCTCTGGAAATAAATAAATAATGTTTCTTTGAGTATATATTGAAGGAGCTTTTTCCTTTCTTCTGGCTAAATTGTATAGCAGTGTTTTCTTAGACTACTAGATCTGTTTAATAAAATTATGTATGGTAAATCTTCCAAACAGATTATATGTATTTTATTTATCTTAGTATCCTGTTTAAGTCAGTATAGTCAGCTCATAATAATCTCGCCGCACCACCATTATTTGCACCACCTGAATCCTTGCAAGAATAAGTTATATTTCTTGTGCTTCTTTCAGTCTTAGTGTCATTTCGTCGTCGTCGTAACCTTGAATCGTACATCTAAATTACTGAGCTCACTGAATTCCGATATCAGTTTTTTTTAGGACAAATTTCAAGAGAAATGTGGCGCTCGTAAACTACCAAATACTGTCAGTGTATCTTGAATGAGAACAGTACAAAGGAATAACTCATGTGAGTTTTTTTTAAGCGATTCGGAAAAAAAAGTAGTTCGGGATTCAGGGTTTGCCTAGATGGACCCAGTTCGAAAAATAAAACGTTGTGTTTTTCTCGGGCTGGGCCCACTGGGTTTTTCATTAAACTTTGTTTTTAAATTATTCCCGAAATCAGGGAACGTCACAGAATTGTATACTAATGAATACTGTTCCATTTTAGATCGTTAGAATCTAATCACTACTGTCATTCAAACTCTAGAATAATATTGCTATCTACAATACCTTTGTGATATTGAAATACAAGGAAGTACTCGAGCTCAGTCAGAACTCTAATACAAACTATTAAATAACATTTTTTTAATCTGTTGATTTCGAAACCAAATACATCTAATTAGCTATTCCAACCAGATAGATTATAGATTTTGATGTTCTCTACTTTCAGTTTTTACTAAGCAATTACTCACAAGTAAAATTATTATTAAAATATATCATAAACTATGTCTTTGTCATTTCAAATTTCGCACAAAATACTAGGTTCTACAAATATTATCAATAATAATGCAATGTTTCAAACAGGTATTATATTGATATAGCAGTTTCTACCCACAGAAGCACAGAGCTAATCAGATAATCATAGAAGAATAAAGTATTTTAAAAAATTAGCAGCATTATGGTTACTCCGTCTGGTGTGGACTGGTGGTTGGTGCCGGATGGCTAAGTGACACTAAGAAGGTTGAGCGGCAGTTCAGATCCTGCTTGGGCCGCAGTGGCTCAGTGGTAGACCGCTCACCTCTGGTGCGTGGGGTCCTTGGTTCGAGCCATATGTGCTTTGTGGTGGACAAACACCATGTGGGTGGATTTTCTCGGGGTTCTCCCCTTTCCTCCCACTTTCTTCATTCCACCAATTCTCCCATCATTATCCATTTCACCTGAGCCAAAGTTACCTAAAGGCCTTCATTTCTTAAAAAAAATCTAACATTTCTTAGGCAAATCAGAGAGACAGTCCCGAATGGGGTTCTCCCTCATTTTCCTAAGTCTACACTGTGAATGGCAGAATCCTGGGACCTACAACTAGCTTGGGCTCCGAACCACGCCCCGGCACATACCATGAAGTGATGACACTCCCATACAGAACAGACCCCCTCCAAGCCCCCCGATTCCACGGTAGTGACACACTGTTACCAACCGAGCTACTGAGTTCTGTACACAGCTTTACATTTACATACATTCACATTTTATTTCTAAAACCCGAAAAACCCAATTAAATTCGAGACCCCCCCCCCCCAAAAAAAAAATCTGCCTGGGTCCACGTGAACAGTTTTTTAAAAAATACCCGGAGGTTTGCAGAGAAAATATTTTACAAAATTCACTCAGTAAATCACCAAAAATTATACCTCAAGCAAATAAAAGTATTTAGAGAACTAATGTTAACATATTGGTGTTATATAGTGTGCAGTATTTATGGGAAAAAAAAAAACGAGAATGTTCTGAAGTGAAAAATTAACAGATGTGAGTCATTCTAATAGAGTGCTGAATGTATTGATGAAATAATGTTTTAAGATTTTGACGTAGAGAGACGTATACAAAAGTGTTTGGTTGTCGAATTTTTCGCTTATGGGGTAATATAGATTATTCACTGCGTGTAGTTTAGTTTTCACATGACGTTTCGTATTGGTTTATTTTAGAGTTTCGGAAAATTAATTGTGTCCTGTAAAATAAGTTTAGTTGGTATATTTACTGCGCAATGGTGACGCAGTAATATAGCTTTTGATTGTATTTTTCATGTAGTAGTTTAAAATAAAATATTGTGGAAATGAAATACTTGTAGTAAATTATGCTTTCAATCTTTTTTGCAGACAAGCAGATATTGGACTGGAACGTTATCTTCCCGGAGCTCTTTTCGTTCGCCTTCTAACTCCAACATTTTTTGTTGCCATAACTGTGATACAATTACACTACTTTCATAAAGATTTCCTCGCAATTTCAGATATTAAAAGAAGGTAGGTAGGGCTTAAAATAATATTTTTATATGTAAAGCTTAATTATTTTATTAAATGCAAGCAAATTAACAGAAATTGCGAGTGTTGGAATTAATTTTGGCCTTATATGTAGGAACATAATTTAATCCGAATGAACGTGAAAGTAATAGGTAGATATAGATAGGTTACACAGTAAATGAAAAGGTTAGATTTTGCTAGTTAGTTATCTCCTAAATTCGAGATGTCAAGGTCTGATGTACTTTCACAGTGGGGTTCGATGGAAGTTCGAATTGATGTTGATGTTCTGAATGAACTTGAGAACTTCTAGGGACACCACTTAAATGTTTTGTTTACGTGAACTCCCAATTATTGCATTCAAAATATCTGTGCCGAGTTTGAACCTGTGACCACGCACTCCACAGGCTGTGAAGGTTTGTTTAAAATCGTGAGGATAAAGTAATTAAAACTAAATGGAACTGTTAAACAGAAATCAGTTAGCATCGTATTCGCGGAGTCCTGGATACGAATCCCGGATCTGCCCATTCTGAATAAGGTTACCTTTGTTTTTCTGCTATAGTGAGGAATGCTGAAATGGTACTTTAAATTAAGCCCATGGTCGCTGTTTACCTCTTTATTTTCCAGTGGACAAAATAAGTTAGGGATGATAGGGCCTAAAAGCACAGTAAAAGCTACAAAAACTACGTTTCAGAGTAATTGAGAAGGAATAGTATTGATTTTAAGTTATGAGAATGCCTGCTAACTGAGTGGATATGTAGTATTGTTTGTTCGTCCCAGGGATTCATGTAAAATGTACTGAGGAAAATGATTAGTCATTGTAAATGTGTTTAAAAAATAAATCTGTGTTCCTTCTCTTAACAAGTAGTGTCTATTTAAAATTAGTTCTATAGAGAAAAAAATATGGGGCTAATAGTAATGAATAATTAATAAAAGTTGAAAATATTAATACACCTTACCTGATTACACTATCCTATGTGCTTGCTATCCAGTTAATAAAGAAACGTCTTACAGCTGTTAATTCATCTTGAGTGTGTTTAGAATAAAGTTGTAAGGAAAAAAAAATAAAATAAATTCGCTAATCTTTGTACGTCAGTTTTTAATTAATGATCCATTTTCTGTTTTGCAGGCCAGTAGGCTCTGCGGCATCAGAGTCTAGAGGAGAATTACCTCCTGATGACACAGCTGAAAAGATATCGACTCATAAACGAGTAGGACCACCAAAACCTAGTATAGAAGGTGACTCGTTGACCCTTGAAAATTTGAAAGGTAACACTAGCAGTCTTGTAATATTGGATTAACTTAATATTGGTTAAGAATGTTTTTTTATATGTTCATGTGTCTCTGAAAAAAAAAGGTAAAGCTATATCCCCTCTGCGATGGGCATGCGTCTTGATGTGATGTAGCGCTCTACATATTCTCGACCTACCGCACGAACTGAGGTAGGGTGGTCAATCCCACGCTTATCTCCCAAGATGCTCAGGACACTCTGGTACTCAATTTGATAAAGGCTGAGTGCACCTCAAAGCGCCAGGTACAGGAACACTGTGAGAAAGTCTCCAGTGTCTAGCCAGGATTTGAACCCGGGCTGTCCGATTCGTAGTCAAACGCGCTACCGCCTGAGCCATGGCGATGTCTGTAAGATTCGTATTAGTATCAAAAATGCTAGAGAGAAGTTTTATTTTCCATCTTGATAATCCTATATGTCCTTGTATTTTTTTCACTGCTTTTCGTTCCGTGTTTCTTCCTTAATAATAATAATTCTCATTTAAAATGTTGGTAAATTGGTATTAAATACGTAATAACGTCTGGAAAGCTTGGTGTTTGTTCAAAACCCGGTTTCTGACATTGTCTAACTTCAGTCTTTGTTTAAATGCATTTTTTCCCTCTCTTAACCTGAATGTTTATTTCTGTTGAAATCAACTTCATCCTTGAAAATCATCTATCCGCAGCTTTGCTTATACACTTCTATAAACGATAATTAACAGATATTATTTCTGGAAAAGACATATTTTTAACTTCGTGCACATAAGATTAATTTCAATGCCAAAAGTGATCTTCTAATCAATTCACAATTTTGTTGATTAACAGTTTATATATATAT
>JAGDQP010005948.1:12442-75112 GCA_022664845.1 Lepisma saccharinum | reverse complement strand
TATATTTAGGTTGATGACGTCATGACGAATGTTTTAAATCTCAGAATACAAGGACTGTGGACCGAATGTGACAATGAGCGTGTCCAAACAGTATCCTTTGCCCCCTTTTCCCTTTCCTACCGGAAGCTCAGCCATCTTAAGGACTAAATATGTTAGCTCGTCTCCTTTCCTTGTGATCTTTTTTGTCTCCTTTTGGCTAAGGATGCATCATTTGCGGAAAACATCTTTGTAGCGTTTGTCATTTTTTCTTTCCTTTTCTGATGGTCTTTATGCCGCACACGTAGTGAAAATTGAACATCTTAGTGTTGGATGGCTGTGTGCGTGTATAGCTGGTTAGCCATAAATTGTACAGAAAGTAACCATGACTGAAAACACCTGGTTTCATAAATACTTCAACGGTATATTAACTGAACAGCCTTTTCTTGTCTCAATTCACGAACATACTGAACTGACTGCAATAGTAACACATTCTATAACACTTTAGTATGTATTTTCCATCAAATTTGGCCCAGGAACACATACATTCATCTAAACACAAAACTCGTGCCCCCGATTAGGTCTGCACAAAAAGAAAAGTGAGAGAAGATTCTACCTTAAAACGTTTTATCATTATTAAAAACATGTTGATGTCTAGTTATTAAAGGAAAAACATTCCCAGTCTTCAATCTCAATGAGAAAATGCAAGAACGGAATCTTGATTCAAAGTTGTCATAATCTTTCTAATCCTTTCCTCCAAATGTTACCATAGAGATATGCACACTCTAGAAATGAACGTTAAGTAATTTGTGAAGATACCGATACTTGCTATATGTACGGGGGTCAATCAATTATAAACCGGAATTTTATTAAAACTAATTCCTTAATTTATTTCGATAGTACTCGTAAATCATTTTTCTATATAGTTTCCATTTACAACTACATACGGTACTTTTCTCAGAGGATGAGTAGTTTTCTTATTCCATTTTCATAAAAGGCATTGGGTCGTGTGCGAAGCCATTTGCCACAAATTCTTCCATAACTTTCTGGGAAATGTTCTCCGCCTTACGCTTCCTCTTGCTGTCCAAACAAATGATAGTCGCTTGGTGACAAGTCGTGACTGCAAGGAGGATGGATATTTAACAATGGCCCAGTCAAGTTGCTGCATTTTTTCTTGAAATTATGAAGTCTCTGACAAATTGAAGCTCGCTCGGCCTTCTGTTCAACATTCAAAATGCGGGGAACTTATCGTGCAGAAATGTTTCGAATTTGTAACTAATTTTGAATAATGGAATGAACACTGCCGTGACTTAACCCGGTTTTGCACTAATTCCATTTATTGTTACTGTTCGGTCAGGTTCAATAAGGTTCTAAACTTCATGCATGTTTTCAAACTTTACACTGGTTTTTGATCGACGTATATAAGTCAAATTTTCAATTTTCCTACGACAATCACAGAACGATTTATGTCATGCAAACACTTGTGTTTTTTCATAAAGTCTCATCACCAGACACCGTTGGAAAATTTCTGAATACGCTGAGCAACGGCACTAAGTACTACTCGCTAGCTCATCCACGAGACTAGACACGTCCAATAACTGCTACATAGATATTACGCTTTATATTTGACTGACCCTGGTCATACGCATTGAATAATCTATTCTCCTCCATTGTGATTTTAAGTGCTTTATTTGTAGTTATAAAATTAAATTGAATTTGATATATTATTTTGCTAATGTTTCATTTTCGTTCATTTATTTTAGGTGTCTTTGGATTTCTTAGTACTGGCAACAGAACTATTCCTGGAAACAATGCATTGTGGGACGTCGTAGAAGCCATAAAATGGGTCAGAACCAACGCAGAATCGATCGGAACCAATGCAAATAACATAACACTTTTTGGACGCTTTACAGGTTCTATGATTATTTCTTTGTTGATGACATCACCACAGATTCAACGGGGAGGTTCCGGCACACCGTTGTTTAAACGAGCAATTTTGCATAGTGGTGTAGCATTTGGTAGCTATGTTTTAGATACGCGACCAATGAATGCAACAGAAAACCTTTTGTCAGAGATAAACTGTGACAGCACTAATATCGAAGAAAGTATTCAGTGTTTGAAACGTTTGACAGCTTCTGATCTTGAAGAAATTTCATGGTACGTACAACATCCTTGGAGACCTGTGGTTGACAGTGATCTCATAACTGGAGATCCAGCCAAAGTAGTTAGAAGACGAACATATAGTCCAAACATAGACGTAATGATTGGCGAAACACAAGATGAAGGAGCCATCTGTATATTGCATCACTATCTCTTAGAAAGTATCTATGCTCAACAAATTCAAGACAACAGCATATCTAGAAACGAATTTGTGGACCTGATTAAGGAACATTTACGAGATGTATATAAAGTTGCTGACCCTTCAGTTGTTGCTGCTGTGCTTCATGAATATCAGTTTCATAATAAGACAGGCACATATAGAGACAGTTTCCTCAGATTTTGTGGTTTCTTGTACACAAGAGTCAAAGCTGAGTTATTTGCAAGGGTGTTAACGAAAAGAAAGACACAAGTTTATAGATTTCAATTTGATCATAGGCCATCCATCTCACCCCATCCAACATTTTTAGGCGCCGCACATGGTGATGATGTATATCTTATTTTTCTACCTACTCCAGACGTTGAACTTCTAGATGAAGCAGAACTACATTTAGCACAAAAAATGGCGTCAGCATGGACTAACTTCGCAAAATTTGGGTAAGTTTCGTATCAGATTATCTCTAACTATATATTTTTTTTATTTAATAGATCAACGTTTCAGCTACATTTGATTTACTACCAAAGAATAATGTCTCATAACCTCGAAAATTGGATATAGAATGGGTTCTATTTTATTTTTTCGTCAGTCAACAAAAGTTTTTGAATCGAATGTAGTCAATATTATTGCTCTAACAAAAGTTGGTGAAGAGTTGTAGGGTGGTAATAATAAACGACTCCTTGATTCCGCTGCTAGCTCTTACTCAGTAGGGTCCTGCTAACAGCACTTCCAGGTTTCCTATCTATAAATGCCTGTTATCACGCTCTCAACTAGCAGGCGCATAGGGGCTAGTCAATCAGTTTTGTTCCTTATAAGTCGTTTCGGGAACGTATGTTCCCTATTTCCCTCTTTAATACATTGTATAACACTTGATATTCATTCTCTTCCGCCATTTTTTTTTAAAACTTCGTTGACTTCTAGCAACGCTGCCAACATGCAGGGTGAGCTCTGAAGTAATTCCAGTTTTTCCTCCTTGCCAGACCGCTCCCAGCACCTGAGTGTTATTTATTAATGCCTAGTTACCAATTTCAGTCTCGTCAGCAGACACCCAGTTGCTGGCAGCGATTTATTAATACGACCCGTAATCTGTAGTCTACTGTCGTAAGAAACTGAGTTAGAACTGGAAATTTTGATTAGTCTGAAAGATGATGGTTTAGTTTTTTTGTTTTTTCTCTATTGTCTATCTTTCGACACTAGTCGATGATTCCAGTATCGTTACGTAGAGCTCGAAAGTTTTACCATTGTTTACCTACGATGTCATTTTCAAAAATAAAGGAAGAAGTTGAAAATGTCTGGAAAAGTTTAAGAACTTCACTTGCACAAGAAACCCTGCAATTCAAAGTGCGAATTTTTGTTGTTCATTACATGAAAATAATGAAATGGAAAAAATTGATATCCCATTTTTCCCAGGGTTGTCGGGTGTAGTCAAGTGCTCATATATTCCTTAGATTTTGAATTAATATTTTTTCGCTGAAAATAGCATAAGGTAGATAGAGGAACAAGTCATTCCCAGGGTGTCCCCATCAACAGTGTTGCACAGACCATTGTATTTAAAAAAAAAAATCGGAATATAATACTAATACCCTGTACAAAGCTTGTAAGCTTTTAGATAGGGAGTGTCTTATTCATGTTTGATGTGTAGTCATGCAGACTGATACCGAGAAATATTGCCATCAGTTACATATGTGGGTTTTGTGCAGAAATATACACAGTAACACAGTATATACAAAGAAAAATATCGACTCCAGCAAAATTTTTAACGATCGTGCCTCAATAATAATTGAAGTTTCATTTTATAAATTCTAAAAAAAATTATCAATATATATAAGGTTATATTTCACGACAAGAATGGTGTGTCTATGTGTCTTAGTTTTAAAGTTAGGTACAATGAAATAGATTGAATTAATTGTATTATTCGATTTCCCTTCTCGGCCTAGAATGGTAGAATCGTTTAGATGTTTGTCCAAGAATCTCTTGTTATTAACTGACAGACAACGATCAGATAGCAGCCATTTTGCGACGTTGGCCAGTCCAATAATATTGAGTTCATTTGATTCAGCATTAAATACGAGTTCTGTGATACCTTAGTTAAAAAGAGAATACTCTGATCCTATGAAATCTCTAGAAGAAAGACAACACACTTGAAAATGAGTTTCATCTTCAGACAAAGAAAATACTCGAATAATCTTTAATAAAAGCTATTCTACTGATGACCACTTTTATAGCAGAAACAAATGAATGAGAGGACTTCTTAAGTCCTCTGCAAGGTTATGTCTAATTCGTTTGATATTTATTTAGCATCACACATATTTTACAGCGTATAATGTGAGAATTTTCATAACGCTACGGACATATCACTTTCTCATTCACTTGGTAATTATCCCATGCAAATCATGCTTCAAATGATAGCTTTACTGCTATCTATTTGTAGTTTCAGTAAAGGTATTCACTAATACAGTACTAATAAAATAGTATCTATTTAAAAAATAGTGATTTTCTTCTTAAATTCATGTATGTTACTGATACACTTGACGTCTTTCAGTAGCTTAGTGTAAAATTTTACGCCTACGTTATCTATTTTTATGCCTGAGTGTAGTGTTAAAGTTCCGGACAAATAGGTTATTCCTGATCCTGATACAATATCTATGTATCATGACGTTTCTGGAGTCATATCTTGGGCTACGTTTAAGGAAGATGACGTATTATTCAACACATACACAAGAAACAGAAAGTATATGAAATGTTCGGATGAAGGATTTGCAGTGAGTTCTTGGATACGACTTAGCCATGACCGTAATAGCCTACTTTTTGCAAGACAAAGGCGTCATCAATACATTTACTATTATTGTTTCCAACAATTAAACCCCAAATATTAAACCATTTTGAAACTGGTTTAGTTTTGCAGTATTAGACATGAATATTACTAAAGTCCAGAAATGTAAAAAATGAGATAAAGCTAAACAAGTGTTATATTACGAAACCTCATCAAGGGTTTTAATTGTATTTGATAATATTTACGTGTTACCCTATGAGTAATATAGCTTTATATCTGGTGTAGTAAAAAGTAATCCATTATTTTGCCAATAGATGGCTTCAGTGATCTGTATCGCGTTGTATAAGTCCGATCGGGTTCAACGAGATGGCGTTCAAACGATGAGATTGCGTACTACAAACACTGTTCAGATAGTTGTGATGAGTTGACTCAGTGTTGTGTGAGCGCGCGTCAACATGGACACTAGCAAAGAGAAAATACGCTATATTTTACAGTTTTTCTTCGATAAAGGCGAAAACGCAAGCTAGGCGGCTGCAAATGTGAATAGTGTTTATGGTCCTGATACTGTAACAGCCAATCACGCGCAATTTTGGTTTAGTCGATTCCGTGCCGGTAATTTTGACGTCAAAGATGTACCACACACTGGAAGGCCAAGTGTCGAAAATGTCGATAAAATCATGGACATTGTCGCGTCCGACCGTCATGTAAGCACTGTTTCGATTGCCCAAGAGCTAAACATTGCACAAAAAACCGTGTGGAACCATTTGCATAAGGCTGGATACACAAAGAAGCTTGATGTATGGGTGCCACACGAGTTAACGCAAAAAAACCTCATGGACCGAATTTCCATCTGCGAATCGCTGCTGAATCGCAACAAAAGCGACCCATTTCTGAAGCGGTTGGTGACTGGTGATGAAAAGTGGATCACTTACGACAACGTCACGCGAAAACGGTCGTGGTCGAAGCGCGGTGCGCCGGCGCAAACGGTGCAAGCAACAACGAATAGGAGGGATCTGTGTATGTTCAAATCTGTCACAAGATAGTATAAAACGTATCCGTTTCACCACATTTATGCACTAAGAAAGCCTTCGGAGCAGTAAAAGCAATTCAGGTGAGTAACTTTTAATCTTAGTGGTAGAACCCCATCACGGAAAGATGATTTTACTTAGAACTTTCTGCGAAGTGACTTCAGCTTTGTTATGTTGAGTTGTGTCCTGTGGCGAAGTGTGGGATAAACAAATGAGAAGACATCAAAAGTAACACAGAATGTTCTAATATTACTGCTTCATTACCCACTACCGACGGGTCTTCCTGAAATATTCAAATAGAAGCGCGTTACAATAAAAATAAAATAACTAAATAAATGCATTTTTTTAAAATTAAGAGACAATGTATACCCTCAATATCCCTAGCATTCTTCACTGGTTGAGTCATTGACATAAAATCAGGACCATAGAAACGTAAATAATACGGAAATGTTCACGTATAATAATCAGAACATTAAGTCAGTACGTGCACATTTGTGGGTTGTTTATGCATTATTTATTGACCTATCCACATTTTTCTTTATCTTAAGTTGCATACCTAACAACTGCATACCTTTCGTTTTCCAGGAATCCAAACGGAATCAGCAACAGCGGCAACATAGTTGATTGGCCAGAATTCACAGAGGATACAAAAGAAAGCTACATCCTTTCCACACGAAATGATGATGATGTAGTTTTTAGTACAAATTCATGGAACCGTGATGTTCATTTCTGGGACACAACAGTACCAGCTCTAATGAAGAACACTCACCGGATTATCTTGAGAGGAAGAGACAGTTGCAATACAGATAATATCAGAATGTGTCCTGTTCCACATCTTGACTGTTTTCTTGGAATTAAGTATCTTCTTTTTGGACTAACTCTCCTGTGTCTGCTTTTGACCAGCATGTTAATTTTATTCATGTACTTTTTCTGTCACAATACGAAATATGGACAAATTAAACTTTTGAGGAATGAATGAAACTAAAACTAAAATGAGTTATATGTGTTTGTCAAACAGTTCAGAACAAAATATTTTGTTAGCAAGTGCTTTACCTTTTTTTTAGACGTCAGCTTAGTAACAGAAGAGAAATTACACCACACAATGTAGAAGCACTGAAACCAGTACAAACAACAATATGTAAGAACACTGAGATAGAAAATGAAAAGTTATTAGTTTTAACATACTTTTAGAAATCAAATTAACAAATTATAACACAGTTTTATGGGAACAGGAACTTTTACGCGTGTTAGTATGAAGATAATTATAAGTTATTTTCTCAGCGAAGTGAATTTATTCAACTGTACATGTCCAATATGACCACATGAACGATATGCCCTTCGTTTCCTTATTTATACAGTATTTAATAAGTATTCTTCACAGCATTCACTGTCCACTGTTCTTTCTTTGTATATCATTCATATTTCTTATCTAAAACACAGACAATGTTTAGATTGTAATCTTCACTCTTTTGTATATAGTATATCCTTCTCATTATCTTTTACTGAACATAGACACCGTTTTGGGATTAAGCAACAAATTTGATCAGTTTACCCCCTTATAATTTATTAGTTATAACTGGTATGTAAGAAAATGTACTTTTCAGTTATCTTGAATTAATTCTATTTGTCAACGATCATAGTTACCGAAACATCAGAACTGAAAATAATAATAATAATGTAAATGCAAGGAACTGTTAAATAAATGAGGATCAACAACATAATGGGATTAGTAAGTCATTCAACTTTTAGAGTATATGCGGTACTACCTTTGAGGCCTACTTCCACAGTTTATCTCGATTTACTATAAGAGTTTTAGAGACAGTGAAAACACACAGAAGATTCTAGTACTATTGGTTATATTTAGACAGGAACAATAATTAGTGATCCCAGTTTGATGAAGAATAATTAGTGTAATCTTAATTAATTAACATCGCAATTACACTTCTTTACTCTTCACCAAACTGGGAACACTAATTGTTGTTTCTGTAGAATCTTTTCTGTGTTTTCACTGTCTTATAAAAACCATCGAGCTCTACGTAAACTATACTGGAGTAACTACTTAGTGTTGAAAGTTAGACGCCAGAGCAAATATTTAAATTAGTTTATCCACTTCCAGTCTAATCCAATGTGGACCAAATTTTCAGTTCTAACTCAGTTTTATACGCTTGATATCGCTGTGTGGCCCGTTTTTTTGATTCAAGTCTTAATTCCTGAGTTATTCATGTTAGAGTATACCGCACTCTGCATACAATAGAAAATATTGCAAATAATATTTACGTTTTTTGCCAGAATTAAGACATAAATACAAAAACGGGCCACACAGCGATATCAAGAGTAAAAAACTGAGTTAGAATCGAAAATTTGGTCCATATTGGTTTAGACTGGAAGTGGACAAACGAGATTAAGTTTCCTCTCCGCTCCCTAGCTTCACATATTCATGAAATTTTCAATGGCTGCAGTCAGTCCAGTATCGTATTAATGGAGGTCGATGTATAAAACAATTTGATTGGAATATAATCATTTAGAATAGTAGTCTTGGATTTATACATAGAGTTAGGAATATAAATAGCGGGAACCTTAAGCTGTTTTGTTGGAGAGGGGAATGAAGCCAAGAGACCAAAGGGACGAGGCATTTCGGCCATCTTGTGTGGCCCCCATATTCAAAGACCCTCTTTTCCGAGTAGTGCTTCTCTTAGGTTCACTCATCCTCTATCGAAAAAGGCAATCCTCACAGTACTCGATATAGAGGGACTCTAATGGGGCCACACAAGATGGCTGCCGATGAACCGAATTTGGTTTTATGTGACGTCATGTATGTTCTCTCTATTTTCTTCCTACCTCTATGGGTTTATATGTCTATGCTGGTGAAAAGAAAGTAATTCATTGTTGAATTATCATACCATGTTGCTCTACTGTCCTTTTCTGTATGAAAAAGGTAACTTTTGGATATATAGGATATTTTAATAAAAGTTGAACAATTAGAATATACGTATGTATAATCTGGATGAGCAAGTTTATGATTTATAATGACCTGCATTATTGAGTATTGTGCGTAAGTGTGAAAGTGATTATCGGTTACAGTCATGAAACGTTGCACAATAAGATATGGATCAGCCTTGATGTTGGTAATCTGCGTTATTATTTTATATCTGCTAGCAGGATGTACTTTATTGGACAAATGGTATGAAAGTAGAGGTGTTTACAAAATGTTAATTGCAATTAATTTGTAGCTAAACTAACCTGACACCTAACCTAACAGTAACTTGACTGTCGCTATGATACATATAGATAGCGTGCTGCAGATACGTGTATGTTTAGTACACTAACTGATTTGTAGTTAATCGAGATGAACCGCAAAATTTAGCTTCAAACATAGCATACATTCAATGCGAGAGAAAGAAAAATCTCGGTCAAATTCTTATCAGCCTTGACCAATATTTTCTTGACATATTTCTCCATATCTTTCTCTTGTCAATAAATACAATATCATTGTATGTTATTCGAACAAAACTTCTTCGTTATATTTACTTACGTTGAAAGAGGTTTCATAATAATAGCAGAAACAACCAACAGACCTGAAAAATATGTTATTTACTGTTATATAAAAATTTATAGTTGTACAGATTCTCCATATTTGTATTATTATTACAATATTCATTTTACTCTGCTGTTGTCATTTTATCTATATGCGTGGGAATAGAGAGAATTTCAGTAGATTTTAATATTTATTTCTTATGATCATTATGACCACATTATTTCAATACCGACAGTGGCATTTAATATCTTTTCAGTTGTGAACGGATTCGTTACGTTCATAATTACTTCTCTCTGTTGAAGAAAGACCAACAGTGCGTAAATGCACAATGTTCACTTATAAATGTTACAACGTAAAACTTTTCTGTATATAATAAAGTTTTTAAATAATGGTTTAAAAGACTAATTTTCAATATTACACCCATAATGCACGAGAGCTAGAAACTTTCTGGATATAACAGGTTTCAAGACATTTTTGTCTATAATCTATAGGAAGTGATTCCAAAGTCGTCATAAGCAGTAATGAGATTCTTTTTAAACGAAAATTTATTCGTAAAATATGGGTAAAGTTACTTAGAAATCTCTGCGGTTTTTTTTATCAGTGGTTCCCAATGTGGGGTAGGGTGAAAGATGTACAAGGGAGGGGAGGGGCGAGGATACTGAGACAAATGAAAGTGATAAGTGAAAGTAATGTATTTGTCGAGTTAAATATTCTTTCTTAAGTAACTTTAAAATGTCTCTTATTAAGAAGTGAGCAGAAAGAATTTATAGTTTGGAATTTCTTATGAATAATGTGATGGAAAAAACATGCATAGGTAGACCATAAGATGTATTAATTTGAATTGTGACGTCTTTCGAATTCTTTATTTATTTATTTTTTAAAATATTGGACTAAACTGGTGAGCGAATCCTTTCTGTTATTCCCATGGGACAGAAACATACAGTTTACAGAGAGTCATCAGGAAAATAAAAGTTGGGAACCTATTATCATTTTTCCAGTCTTGAAATGGTACATTACGATATCCAAGAACTATTATTATTTTTTTAAAATGTCAAATGGGTTGAGATGCATTCGAATGTTATCCGCATCCTAGAAATGACACCCATATAGAAGTACTTTCAGAATAAAGACATTTTTTCTTAGATGTGCGGAGACTTGTATAGAATGTCTTGTGGATATAACTATATTGAGGCCTTGTATCCGTACTTAATTTAATTAAAACAAGCTGACAAGGCTATCACACTTATTTAAAAAATAACGCACAGCTAGCGTAACGGTAAAGCTCTCCTTGTCAGCTTGCTTTAATTAAATTAAGAATGTCTTGTGAATAAAGTGAAAATAAGGAGAGAATTCTTTTCCTGTATACATTTACTGCAGCTGAGCATCTTGACTTAGTATTCATGAACGCTAGTGATCTCAGTGGCTGGCTTGATGGAAAATTATCGTGTACTGTTTTCGAAAAGAGCAACAATTTTTGACGACAAAGCAAATTATTATAATTACACATGTTGTTACCGAATTCTTCGCACCTTTTCATGACACTTCTAGATTCAAAATTCTAAGATAAAGGATCTTGTATTCTTTATCTTAACAATTACACAAATATGCAACTCCGTGACTGTCCCATCGTTCTACTATTCAAGACGAGGATATGTCTCGAAATTTACGTTATTTTAAATTTCATTAAACGTTAATTAGTGAATTCTCTCAGGAAGCAATGTAAGTACTAATATATATCATATTCAGCCATTTTCTATCCACTGCTGGATGAAACCCCACCCTATTTTTTTCACATATCTTGTTCAGATGCGTGCTCATCCAAGTAGCTCCAGAGAAACACTTGATTTTATCTAGCATTTGGTCATCTTTCACGTCGTTTCTTTTCTATGCGAATCCAATGTAGAATATTTGTCGTCCATTTTCCATCAGTGTGACCGGCCCATCTCCACTTCATTTTCTTCATAGTCTTAATTACATCATCCTTTGTTTGCAAGCGAATCCATTAATTTGTTTTCCTGCTCATTCTACTTATTCCTAGCATAGATCTCTATCCATTGAACCTTGTGTAATTCTTAATCTTTGAGTCATTTGGTCATTCAATGTCTACGTCTCGTAGTCATACAACATCCAAGGGAGGGAAGACACACGTGGTGCCAGAGAATTTCTCCTCTTTTCCACCCTTCAAATAACGATTGACCTCTATTTAAAAGCGCTGATCGGAGCCATGAAAAAATTGCTTAATATATGAAGCTAGGAAGCGGAGGGAACAGTTAATCTCGATTGTCCACCCTGACATCACAGATAAGACAACAAGCTTTACGTTTTCTGATACATTGGCAACATGCTTTTTAAAATAAAGTTCAGTCTTCCAAACGAGCTTTATGCCATTTTAAATCTTGTATTTATTTAACCATTCATCTTTCAGCTGTCCTAGGGAAACATAACTCATTAACTACGCCAATTTTCTTTCTCCGTGAATCTTTTCATGCTGGTTGAACATCACTTTTGTTTTGCCACTTTAATTCCAATTTCCAAACTCAATTCCTCCATTCTGATTTGTTGTTTTTCTGCACTTGAAGAGGATTATGTCATCAACGAATCGAAGCCTATTACGGTATTCGTCATTAATTTTTAATCTTGGTTTACAGTTTTCAACATTCACAGTAAATAATTTTGGAGAGATCGAGTCTCCCTGTCAGATCTCTTTTTCAACTTTCAATGTTCACTTTCTTCATGTAGTCCAATGGTAAATATGTCACTCGATTATATGTTTTGTAGCAATTTAAGCATTGCTGCCATAGAGACAGAGTGAAGGTTTTTTTAAAAAAACCTATGAACCCTGGACATCATGAAATCGAAAACACTCTACTACAAAATTCAGCTTCGTCCTTTCTCTAATTAAAATCTAATTAGGCTACGATTCAAAAGAAGATTTGTAATCATTTTGTACAGTATTGACAATAATCTAAAAGGTCAACAGTTCTCGACCCATTCTATTTCCCCTTTCTTGTGTAACAGGATAATGATAGCATTGTTTCAACTTGAAGGCATTCCATTTCTCTCTCTGAGACAAGTTGCTCTTTTGACCTCCCCAATGTAAGCGTTTCTGCTGTGAATCCATCATCTGGAGATTTCCACTTCGTTCATTACATCGGGAACTTCTACATAATTTTCTTCTTCTATCTTCTTTCTTGAATTCTTCGTAGTAGTACATTTCTCTACAGTAATTTTACATATTTTTATAATTTCATCCTTACTTCTGGTTACGGTCCCATCAGGTCTCGAAACTCTCATTATTTTCTTTCTTCCCTGTCATGAGCTACTTTTGAGTTTCTTCCAACTCTTGCTTTTCTGGCAAGATTTTCGTACATCTTCTTTTACGGTTTTATTCGTTTCTGTGCATTCAATGCTATGCTATTCTTGCCAGAGTGCTTCCCTTTATGCTATTCTCCACTTCTTTTTTCATCGAAAATATAGTTTCTCCTGAAACCTCATTCTCGTTTTGGATTCCTTCTACTTCCTTTGCTCTCTCTCGTATTATCTTAGTATTTCATTTTCTGTAATTGATATTTTCTCGATCTTCGGTCTCTTCCATGACACTAATTCTATTGCTTAATTAGTTTTACCTTGAATTTGTTGACTTTCTTTCACTAGTCTTGTGTTTCGTTTCAACTCACATCTCATCATCCCAAGATCATTCGAGATTTTGAAATGGTTCAGCACACACACATCTTGAACTGAGCGGTTCGGGGGAACAAAATGATAAGTGCCATACGCATTTGAGGATAGAAACACAATCAAATATGTATCTAAATCTGAAAAAAATAATTATTAAAACAAATGTTCGTGTCGTGTACATGTGAAAAAATAATTTTTAGCAGACAAATTTTGAAGTTTTAGACATGATTGCATTTACTATTCGATATACTATGAAAAATTCCTGCAGGCGCTTATCATTTTGTTGCCCACAGTCGCTAATTTCTTTATATATTTTAGCCAGAATATATAGTCCATTTGGTTCTTTTCATATCCACTTCCTCAGTTTTTTTAACGTACAGTATTTGAAATGTACACTATGTTGGCTTCTGAAAATTCTACTAGTCTCTCTTCCCTGTAATTCCTCTTGTCAAATCCAAAGGTTCCCACTTCCTTATCACTTCTAAGCTAAGTTTCTACTTTTCCATTTAAGTCTCCCATAACTATTGTATATTGTGATTTGCTACTATCAAAAATCTTCTGTATTTCCTCGTATAGATCTTCGACTTCCTTCTAGAAATTGTTGAAGTGTCCACATCTTGTTTATCTTGATTACTATTCGTGTGATTCTATCTTCAAATTTCTTCGAGTTTTGTGATCTGTGCCTTCAGGTTTCTATTTATCATAAATACAATCTCCGTCGGTTTTCCATGTTCTGTTCCTTTGAACTATCCAGAATGTGTTCTGACTGACTGTAGTTAAAACTATTCTTCAATTTTTCCTCCGCACTTCTGACAATCTTATGATGCCAACCTAATCCTCACAAGTTCTTTCTGCAATTTCTCCAACTTGCCCTCACCAGAAAGTGATAGCCAGTTGAGGGTCACCATACATATATCCATTAGTTAACCGTTTTGTTTTCCTCGCAGTGTACCGTCTAACCTTAAGCATTTTGACCTCTGACTTTCAGTAGGACTGACCTCTGCTATTGCCAGCCGAATTTTCTCCTCAAGGTAATCATCATCATACGAGCAGCTCGAGGAAACATAATGGTAAGCGCCACCAGCATATATTTTATATTAGGACGGAAACAAAAGTCAAATACGTTTCTAACTCTCAAAAAAACAATTACTGAAAATAATAATAATTGTGCCTAATAATTGGTATAAGTTAAAAAAGAAAGTTTTTGAAATGAAAGATTTAGACATAATTGCATATTTTTTTTTCTCGATATACTGCGAACATTTTCTGCTGGCCTTTACTATTTTGTTCCCCCAAGCTGCTCATATGATATTTACTAGCCCCACGACGAGAATATGGATTCGGCATTAGGTGTCTACCCTTATGGCCTTAGTAATAATAATTAAGGTGTCTCCTCCCAGTTAGTGGCGAACCGCAAAACGCGGGTTTGAAGGTCTGTCCTGGTGGCGGTTTTCTATTTATAGTACGATACAACTGTGATTAAGACTGTCACCAACGACATCTAGTAACGTTTTTCCGTACTTCGTCTTCCATTAAATAACGTTTCCAAGTGCTACTTGCAAACTGCTGTTGTAGTTCAGTTGATAAGAGTGTCGACTTGCCAGGATTCGATTCCAGTAAGGGTCATGATTTTTTATAGAATATTTCTAAATGTTCACACTCACTATTAACGTGTTTTCTTGAAAAACAAAACTCTCTTGTACTTTTACACACCTTAACTAACGCCCAGCGAGAGAAGGCGGGTTAGTTAAAGTCAGGTTAGATTGTATTTCGTTTTGTAAAAATATTACGCACACTATCAGACCAAAGGGGTACCCAAATAGACTTCTTTCCGATGAACCGAGTACGAGTAATTAGAATAGGAGCACCGTATGATTATTATAACCAATCGCAGCTTGAGATTGAAATTCCCAATTAGAGTTGTACTGTAAAAAGAAAATTCGCGTCCGGGTAAAGAAATGTTACGTTATCCTGTAAACAAAGTTGTCCATTGTAAATTGAAATTATTCAAATATCTTACTGATCAAACTGTGATAAAACCAGAAAAGACTGAACCAAAATGAAAATCAGAATAGCTTTTTTTTTCTTACTTGGATTTATTCTGCATATTAAAATCATACAAAGATGATCACATAACATTTTAAGCAGAATTTAACATGTAGAGGAAAATAAATATCGATGCTTTTATATCACAAATATCTACAGAAAAGCACATATAACAATTGGACGGAATTATGAGAATCAAATGTGATTAATTTCAGGATTCTGAATTTAATTATTACAGACACAAGTAATGCCTACAGTGTACGGTGTAACCAAATAGTTCAACCATAATAAATAGGTTTAAACATAATTCTAATTTACGTGAATATACCAGATATTGAAAAGAGAGCTTTACAAAATGGATTACTAAAACAAAGATATAAATAAAACATAGGTTCTTGTATATAATTGTTCTCGAGTTGTCAACCAGGCACGAGAACAGAACACCATTCGCGAAAACCAACCTACTTCAAGAGATATGTTGATGACACGCTTGTAATCTGGTTATACGGAAAACATGCATTACGTATGTTTTTGGATTAGAATTTCAATGGCTGCCATTCCAATATAAAATTCACTACGGAATACGTCCTCATTTTCTTTATATCCTGATTTGACACAAATCTAACGGAAGTCTAGGACACAGTGTATACCTCAAGACAATAGTTTTCACTTCAAAATCAACGTCTCACCGTAGTAAACATTTCAGATGGTGGCAGTCCGCAAGCTGAGCTATATCACCTCCAGACCATCTTACAGCCAGAGATGGGCCGATGGGAACGATTCAATCCATAGTATCGAATTATTTCAGTGATTGAAAAGAATGATTCCGAGTTAAAAGAAATGAATTAACTCGGTTGGATTGATTCAGAGGACGTAATAGTTAACGAAATAAACAAATCGATCCTCGGACCCAGAAACACAACAGGCACTTCCGCATTGGAATTGGAATACAATGAGATTGAGAATAAAGTCTCTACATATGCGTGTACAACACAAGAAGAAGGCACTTTGATATTCACCTTCCTTTGGTTTTCTGTCCACTTTTCTCCTCCCCTCATTCCTAATCCTTTTCGGGGATTTATAGATTTCTTTTCAAAGTCGTAATGTCTTGTCTTGTCCAGGCAAGACAAGCTGTCACAGTGACGGTTCAGTGGGGTAGAGCGAAATCTCACACAATGAAATAGTTCGAGATGTTTCTCAGACAATGTATATGTACGTATAATAGCAACTTTGTGGTCTTTTGTTGGCTAATAACTTTACATGTACCATCCCATTCCCAAATATAAAGGGCGCATATATTTACAAATGCATATATACCATACCTAAAATACACGAAGAAAGGTGGTGAAAACATTATTTACACATTACTTTAAGAAAAGATTTTTTTTTCGATTTTGTTAAATTTCTTTCTCACATGAATAATTCAGCACGCACTATATTGTATCAGTAGTATACAAATGGACGGAAGTAATTTGTACAGGATTACATTACAGGGCAGTTACAACATTACATATTACTTCACTCACTCACTATTGAATTATTAGAGAAAAAAAATCTGTCTTCTCACGTCTTTTCATACCTATTGCTGGACACAATTGCTAATAAATTCTGAATACAACATGTGCTTTGTCAACCTCATCTATTAGCATTTCACTGTGGCACAGGGAACAACAAATTACATAGTCAAGTGAAACACATCTATCACAGCTCAAGAGTCCAAAGGAAAAACGATCTTAGTGAGTCACAAAAAATAAAATGTTCAACAGTTGAAATACAAACTTCGTAAACTCGATTAAAATACATCTTCTTACTTTATGGACTTCATCTAAAAAAATGTATAAACCTTATTTTTTATAGGTCATTTTTAGTAACTTTAGGACTTTGTCTCATCTCGATTAAATGAGTGCAATGCTTGTTAAAATCAACAAAAATCCATTCCTTAGGCGGGATTGTGACCTTAGAGACGCTGGCCTAACGCCTCCTCAAAACACACGACTACCGCGGCCACCTTATAATTTCTTTTTTTTTTTTTTTTTCCAATGTCGTTATGTTACTAGAACCGGATAACTTTCGCTCAGATCTAACAGATGAGACTAAAATGTCAATAGATCACTTTTCTTCTGGACTCTTCCATTTTTATCAATAAGTACATTGTGTATTACACAACATTACATTTAAACATGTATTGAACACAAAACTAGAGAGGTAAAAAGGAACTTTTCTCTTAAGATTCACAAATAAACATTTGAAGATAAACATAATTATCTAAATAAACTGGAGGATTCCCAGAAATAATTGGTACTGAATTAACTGGAAATTGAACCAACGAGTTATACCGCTAAATTTTCAGCGGACTAACTAGTGCCATTGATAGATCAATGGGTAATGCCCAGCAAACAGGAGACCCGGGTTGGATTCCCAGTTTGTTAACCTTTCAACTTGATAAGGTACTTGCGTAAAAAAAGGAACTTTCTTCATTTTTCAGCTGGATTCCACGCACAATGTACTCAGGGTTGCCACATAAAAGAAGTCGTTTCGTACTAGACCAGAAATCTGAAAATCACTGACGTCATTAAACAGAAGGGTCACTTAGAGTAGTGTGCGCAGGGTCAGAGATTAGGAGGGACAAACTTTCTACTTCAAGCAGCAATAATAATAATGATGATGTGAAATGAAGAAACTGATCAACAGACTATACATATAAATTGCACATGGGGATAAAATGCAGCAGTCTTAACACACCATAAGTTTGGGGTTGATTGGTGAGCTTCTAAGAACGGGACCTACAGTTTTAGGTAAAGTGGGCTCTGAACCACTCCGTTCAAGAGATCCCGGCGGGACATGAACCCATGACCACGCGCACGTGAAACACTAATCAACAAATAGGGATCCTTTTCTGAAAATAGAAGAACAGTCTGAACACCATTTATACCAAAAGTGCGTTTTTAAGAAAAGTACAGGTTGATGTCATTCCTACTCAAAATACTAACAACATATAATAGTTAACTTTCTCTTGGGGTTAGTTTAAACCAACATATTGACATGAGAATGAATGGTGTTAGTGGGGGCACTTGTTCCCGTGCTCACACCTATGGTTATCTATAATGAAAGTTTACTGGTAGGAAGATTATTTCATGTTTCCTACATACAGTGGGGGTGTCCTGCGGTGGAGAACTGATTTTGCTCTTTATCTTATAATCAGAAGTCTCGGGTTTGACTCCTGATAGAAAGACATTAAACCTAGTGATTCGGAATCGACTTTAAACTGTAGATCCCGTCCTTATGACGTTATCTGTATTCGATAAAAGGCAATGGCAAATTAGACCTTAGGGAAGAACTTCAATAGTTCGTATCATTTATAGTGGTTGCGTTTTAAGTTTCGCTATACCTTACAAAAATAACAACATACAATTAAAGTCTAGATCGTAAACCATTCGTTGAACTCCCGTCTTTGGAGGGTCGAAAGCCCCTTGGGATAAGTGACCACATTTTTTTAAATAAGAAAACGGGACATTTTATAAATTTAGACATAAAAAAATGGGGCAAAACAGGACACTTGAATTATGTAATTAACAACAAATCAAATAACTTTCGAATTGATACAAACGTACTCATGAACATTTTAACAATCTGTATTATCAAAGGCGTTGGTTTCAGAACGAGAAACTGCTTTTTACCACGTATTTTTCTGATGAATGAATATCTTTTAAGAGTTTAGGCTTATTTAACAACAGGCTATGAAATTGTTTACAACTAAAAATCCTGAAAATGAGACTGAACAACAACAATTGCTTGTTTCGTTTCTGCTACAACCCGATTCCTCTAATGAGTCCATAGAGAATTTACAATGGAAAAGGTTCTTTCAACAGCAACATTTGTGCGCCTGTCACAGCCAATGCAAAGCTCACAACCACCTCAATATCCTTACACTCAAATGTCTATATTTTTAAGTGCATTAAACTTTTGTTAATGTTTCCCTGGTGGTAACCAATAAACTGTGAAAGACAACATAAAGTATGATGCCGTGAGTGCGTTCTTCTTATCTACCATCTAGTGCCAGGCAATTGTTGAAAGTTACTTGAGCCAAAACAAAAGCTAAGATATTAAGTAAAGTGAACAAAATCGTCGACTTATTTCTAGTAGGAAAAACGGGACATTTGGCGTCCCATTAGCAATTTGCCGGGACAACGGGACATGTAACATGAAAAAAAAAGGACAGTCTGGTCACCCTACCTTAGGAAGCTTCATAGTAATAGCTAATAAAACAAAATACTTGGGCAAGGAAAAACTTAAGATACAAAAATAAATAACTTACTATCTTCCGAAGACATCATTAGTGGATTTCGCCATCAACTATATATGCCCACAAAATAACAATTAACCAACCACCAAACTAGTATATATTGTATTATATAGAAATTTACATTGGATCAGAGAATTGTTTTACTTTTGAGGAAGTTGCAAATAAATGCAAGACTTTGCTCTTCTTATAAGTTCTGCTAACATTGTCACAGTAGTAGTACTACTTTGTCCTTTTAATGCCTTCTCTATCACCAGTATGCTATTTAGCATGGGAACTGAGATGTCTTTCTTGACTCCCTTTTGTTTATTGTCACTGCAAAGAATATTCGTTCTGCAGCAGCCGATGAATGCGATAATGAAAGCATCGCCTTCACAAATTTCATTAAATTCGGAAATATATTAATTCCGGCTTCGTCTGTTAACTGTAACATTTTACACCAACATTCTACACTCATGATGACACCTCCAAACCTTCTCCACCAACTATCAACATGTTCATATTCATCTTCTATAACAATGTTCGGAAAACACGTAACCAGAGGAATAACTGATCGTTTTGAATTTTTTGTGGATTGTTAAGCAATCGTAAAGTTTTGTTCCCAAATAGAACGCGTTTCAGTACTTGTGTACAGAATTCGATATATAAACGCTGACATTTACGTATGAATTATATAAAATCACTAGCTGTTGATTGATTTTCTTTTGTTATAAATATCACTTGCACTCATGCACCAAGATATACTGTATGTCTTCTAATTTTAAAAAAAAATCACGTGTATGGACGTGGTTTATTTGCTGGAGTGCTATATTATCAACATATTCCTTCTTCATATAACATATGAGAATATTTTTTTCAATACTGTCCCCCAGGCTTTCTAAAATCGTATGCAGCCTGTATCCCTCACTTTGAAACTCCAAATTAAGCTGGGTTACATGGGGAAGGGAAAATGCTAAGCAACAGTAACAGGTTTCTATTACTACGTTCTCTAACCCTTTCAGCAATTCTTGAGGTCATCTATCAGGTTTTCCTCTACAGGGAGTAATCTAAAGTATGATGTTAAAACATTCCATTGTTCAATTATTCTCGAAACTAACCTTGAAGAGGGATAGCCACCGAGTTTGATTAAGAAGTAGCAGTTTACGTTAAAGAACCATAGCAATTCTTTGACCTGTGAAAGTCTTTCTGGACTGTTGTTTATCCCTGCACATACTTTTCCACAGATTATGGTAGTTCTTCACACACTTCTGATGCGCACAGTTGGAAACTATGACAGATATATCGTGCTACAAATAAATGTTCATTTACACTACTTAATGTTGCTTGTACACCAGTATTAGCACCCATCATAGTACTAGCACTGTCGGGTACAAATCCAAGCAAATTACGAATAAAGATTTGCTTTATTTTCTGGCGTTCAAGAGACCAATTACTGAATCAAATATCCCCTTGCTTGTACTACTTTCGAGTTCAATCAAACCTAACAGTTAATCCAAAACCTTACGTTTTTCGTAACTAAAGTATCACACTAAAACAGCGAGTGTGTTAGTGCAGTATATCAGTTGATTCATCTATAATAAGTGAGAAATAATTTCTTTGCAGTTCTGAAAAATTTTAATTAATTTCCCCCAATATTGTATTTTTAATTATCAGATGCCTTGGCACGCCCACACCTAACTAATTACGCTATTTTTTAATTGGGGAAATCATACCTTCATTAATTCAGACAGTGTGTCTATAACAGCCATAGGTAAATTTTGTTCGGCTAAATATGAACACAATCTCATTTCTGCTTCTGCTGTTTGATCTGTTAAAGTATTGTTTGCTTGTGGTTTCACCTTCCATTGTTTGTGGTTTAGCAAAGGGGTTCCAGTGCTGAGATACTTCCCAAAAGTTAAGTTTCGCAATACTTGCAATGTGCTTTGTTGGGATCTTAGGGACGACATCTAAGCCATTCTTTAAATTTTCGTTCGGTTCGGTCTTCCCAGTCTTTTTTTTCTATTTTTAAAGTAATGTTTCAGCTTTTTAATTGAAGGTTCTACGTCATTGTTCACACGAGTTGGCTATATTTCGCTAAATTTTTCCTTTTGTGCGGCGCTTTTGAGTTTTTTTCCAGTATAATTGGATTCAATTACTAAGTTGTCATTTTTCGAATGTCACGAATAGCACTTGAATTGTATCTAGATTGTCGCACACTTTCTTTTGTCGAACGTATACAGGGATAACTAGGAATATCAAGCTGGCGTGCAGAACTTACTGACGAACTTTGCTCAGTTCATGGCGCTTTTTAAAGTATCTGTATCAAGACATTTTTAGACACTCATTGGAATTACCTAACAGAACACTTCGACCCTAACCGCGCTGAGCAACCAACGGTGTTACAACGATAATTCTTGTGCTATCGTATAGTGTGTACATATGCGCACTCACTTAACAAAAACACGGTAAAGTGTAAGCTCGCACTACGCTGAACACGTGAACAGTATAACTACACAGCTCATACTGAACTAAAAAAATAAAATTTACGACATATTGAGATAACTAAGGGAGAAAAATACATAAAAATTAAAACTTTATTTTTAAAAATCTTCTGGCAAAACAAAAGTCACTACTGCCAAAGAATTTTCTCCCTCTTCCTTAGATGTAAAAATCTGGTCAAACACGTTCATAGCTTTTACATGATGTTGAAGAGAGGTAAACAGGAAAGGACAACCATTTTGTAGTCATAAACACAGCTCCTATGTAAAAAGATGTTTACATCCCTTTCAGAAGAGAAACTATGATGTATTCTTGATCAAAGCAGCTTCTTTTACCAAGACAAATCAACAGGACACTTAAAATGAGACTTCACAATGGAACAGAAAGTGAATAACATTGTTCTAAATTAAGGAAACAGGCGCGGAATGGAATATGTACTTGTCCAAGATAAGAGGTTTCTATGAGATTTAGAATATAATGCAACATATGTTCTTTTTCTCCTCACAGTTGGGATTTTGCCCAAGTTTTATTTTATTGAGTTGTTTTGCTGTCCGCGATGAAGAAAGAGAGATTGTTCACTTTACCACCCACACACAAGGGCAGCATGGCAAAAGAGAAAGTTACTGATCATTCGAACAGGACGAATCTCCTGTGAATGCTTCCAACAATGAAAATAACCACCAGCTAACCGATAGCTTATTCGGGAAGGGATCTCGAACCCCACATGCCAAGCTGTCGAGGTTGGTTGAATCCTTACCCCACCTTACCTTCCTTTCGGTGTGAATCAATTGCTTGTTATTTATTCCTATAAACACAGACCAACAATCTTTTCAGATGAAATAAGAAGTAAAAAAGAAAAGAGATTCTTCCTGTCACTCCATCCTTTAAAAAGAGATCTTTAAAAATCACTAGATTACTCTTTAAGAGTACGTATTAAATGACTAAACCAATTATGAAATCACTAAATCTAGTACGAAATGACTAAATGTGGCAACCCTGAAGATACCTGCGTAAGAGGAAACTAATATATTCCAATAAAAACAGTTCAACAAACGCCAGATCTCTTTTCGCATCACATTCTATAATAACGATTGGAATATGAAGTAAACACACTGACTAAATATAGAACTAGACAAGAGAGCATTGGCTCACCGCTAGCCTATTTGTGATGTTCAGAGATCGAATACAAATTCAGTTTTTGGTCTCTCGATCGTATCAAACGAATCAGAAACGACGCCTGGGCTCAAAGTTGTTTCTGAACAGTCAAGTTTTCACAACAGAATTATCGAAATTAGTTTGATTCCCGTCTCCGTCTGGATACATGTTGTACTGTGTAATAATGTCCACAGATCAGATAGACAACACACAATCACTGATATGACCATTATAGACTAGTATTCTCAGGTACTATGTTTATTTCTTTTTTATATGTTCTATGCCGACACATTTCAAATGCGGATACTAGTAAGTACTTGATACAGGATTAGATCTAACACAGTAACGTATCTGTCTTTTAATCAGGGATCAAACCACAATTTAAATTTACATCTCAGTAGTGGCCCTTCTGTTTAATGATATCGTAATGACCAGCGTGTATTACGAACACGTGGACATTGTATAAACAATAACATACATGTTTATAGAACAAACATGTGGGTATGTAAGTAAACAAGTCATACACACACATTGGAGCAGACGACGGTCAACTCCGCAAACTAACACCAGATGGAGCGAACAACGGAAGACAGAGGGAGCTGGAGTCAAATAGGAGAAACAAGAGTCACCCCTATAATCACCTTTAAAAAGGACCTGCACAGAGCAAGAGACATCACTCATTTCCCGGGTGGTCAGCTCCTCTCCTTCATCCGTTCGCAGTTTGCTAAGAAACTGGAACTTCCCTGGTACGTAGTTCACTAAGGAAATGGTACTATCCTGCACAGGTAGTTCGCTAAGGAACTGGTGTGCACTCTCACATATAAAACCCTAACTTATCCTGTACGCAGTTCGCCAAGGAACTGGTACAACTACCTGACACGTAATTTGCTAAGGAATTGGTGTCGTCCGCACACGTAGTTCGCTAAGGAACTGGTGTGTACTCCTACCTTAATATTTCTCCTGTACGCAGTTCGCCAAGGAACTGGTACAACTTCCCGACACGCAGTTCGCTAAGGAACTGGTGTCTTCCTATTTTCCACAGTCTCTAACTGATCACTCAATAGAATAAGATATCTTTGTAATTGTCCATACTCAAATACCTGTAAACAGTATTCTTCGGGACGGTAATTTTACTAACTTTGTTCTTGTATGTAAATAAAGGGTTGAGGGCTGAAACCACTCCCGTGTATCTTTGACTTTACCAATTCAAAACTAAAAGGAACATTATGATATTCTACACTCAAGTTTCATTAATACAATCATATAAGCTCGGCAACCACAATGAAAAGAAATCAAGAGAATATTTTTCGAATTATTTGAAAACCCAAACATGCTTTTGGAAAGGAATGGAACTTAGTTTTAGGTGCTTCATGCCACTTTCGATTCTCGTTTGATAGTTGTAATTACTTTCTGCGTATAGGGAAGTTTTCGGTTAATGTTCATAGTTCAGTATTCTTCTCCGTGATCATATTTTACCCGCGAAAGCAGCCATTTTGTTATGTGTGATCTATTTGTGAATCGAGTATAATCTCTCCATAGTGCTGTTACCGCCCATAAAATTCATTTTATCCTTATCTCCTGTACATGTAACCTCTTTTTCTACCTTATTTATATTACAGCAAACAGTTTCCTCGTCAGTTCATTTACATTTTTCTTTTTAAGTAAAACTAGAGACTGAAAAAGAAAAGAATTATTTCCTCCTCTGAACGTTCCATTCCAATTGACAGATAAGTAGTCTATAGTTCATCTAATATCATACACCTGGAAACCAATTTTGCAGCAGGAGACTTAACTGCATCATTTACAATATTTCCAACTTATCACTATTTTCCTTTTAAATTACTACAAAGCAACACATCGAAGAAAAATATTACAATCAATATTACTGTCTTAGAAATTTCCAATTAATAACATGATAGGTTTGGTAGACGCAAAATTTTAATTCACTTTATAGTTTTCTATATAGATTTTTGGAAAGAACGAGAAAACTTATTATTATTATTATCATTAAGAACAATTTTCGATTATAGTAAGAACCAGACGCACTGTTCGTGCTACTGCATGAAATAGATTCAGATTCTTAATATTATCTTCCGTAAGTTTCACAACAAATTCTTCGATCTATTAGGCTAGATTATATATACATTACTAACACAAAGGAAAGCCGGAAGGGTAATTTAAGGTAAACTTATGATAAAACATAAGGAATGTACTTACAGCTTACTTGTTCCACACATACGTACACAATATACACAGTTTTTCGTGGTATTTCGGGCTTTAAAAGTCCTTCGTCTTGGCGGTAAAAGAAATAACGGACACGTGCAGATAGAACAAAAGACTAAGACGACAGTGGTACCACGTAGCGGACGACGCATCAAGTTTGGAGAACAACTGACTGTTATAAAGCGCGTGGAACAATTGACAGCTGTACAGCGTGTAAGTTTGGGATGGAATTGTGGAAGGAAAAGTGTTGAAAATGCACAGCAAACGGGAGGTTTAGAGTTATTGAAGGTTAAGGCCAAGATTCATTTTCGCACTCAAACCATGAATAAAGGCGCCCTGCCACAGACGGCGTGCTAAGGTGTTGGTCGTAGGGGGTAAAATGTGTATTATGGCAACCAGGAAAGATAGGACAAAACTGGTGTTGTGAGACTCGGTGTGTGTACGTGTGTGTGTTTGTCCTCCAATGGAACAAATAAGCTGTAAGTTCCTTACTTTTTATCATAAATTTACATTATATATACATTAGATATTTTCTGTTTTAAATGCAGTTTTCCCAAAATGTACATACATTTTAATGTTTAAAATTTCGGGTTAAAAACTTTTTTGTTAAATTCAGTGTGTACAACAAGCAGTAACCAAAACCTTATCTGACTTCTTTCAGTTTTGCACACTAAAACCGTACGTTCTCCCGGTTGTCGCCGATACACTTACAGTATTTTTTTTAAAAAAAAAGAAAAATAAGCCTTAACCTTACCTTCTGCAGAAGACTTATGATAAATGTTCACTAACTCAGAGAACGCACGGACTGATACAAGGAAGGCGTACCTTTCTATATATTTTTCTAAAAGGGCTTAATGAGTGAAGTCGTGTAGTACAAAAATTAACTACACAAATTCAACCTACGAAAAAAAAAAAAGCTGGACAAACTTGCTATAATTGCAGCGGTGAAAGAATTCGCCTGAATTGAAAGCTGTCTAGCGTAGTCCCCGTGGCCAAGCAATTTAAGGCAAGTGGTTGTTGCATTTTTTTATTCTCATGAGCATGAGTTCGAATCCACGAACTGCTAGAACTTTTTAGCTTTTTCCCAGCTACGTCGGAACGTTCAATTTTTGTTCACTACGAATTGGAAAATAGTGTTCCTATTTAAGATAACACAAATTATGGTGGCGTTAATTAGCAAGTGTAAATGTTCTAATAATGAAGAGAATAAAAACAACGCAGAAGATCTAAAACAATTACTGAACATCATCAGTAAGAATATTCTTACGAAGGCCGAAACGAACTGCTGATCTTCTAAGGACGGCCCTACAATTTCTGGTAAAGTGGGTTCCCAACCACTCCACTTAATAGACACCCACAGACAAACCCGTGGCCACGCATCGAAAATTAGATAGTATGTGTAACTCTGTACACAAGACTATTAAACAAATAACTGTGTAGAGGTGTGGCTCATCTTGAAGAATAAGACGCACAAATGCACACACACATATATTGTTTACAGAAGAATTTTTTTTATACAGTCCGGTGTTACAGTTTCAACTGACTTCGCGCTAAAATTGTAGTCATTCCAGTCGAAAATCATCACAAACAATACATTTAAGTACCAATTTAAGTACCAACTTACAAAACACACACACACACGCGCCCAACAACACCGCATCTTACAAATTAACATTAAGAAAATGACTTTCGCTCCTACATCGCCTGATACCATGTTCTTTCCGTTATTGTTTGCCTTGCTTTCGAAAAAAAAAAAATCGTTCAAAAGGAACAGAAGTGCTCACAATGCATAATCGTTTCTTCATGAGATTATACAGTCTTGGATACACGGTTTTTCCTTTCTCCCACTACATCAGCAGATCTCGGCAACAATGTTTCCTGTATAAACTTTTCCACTTCTTTTGTGCCAGTTGCTGTAAGGTTTGGACTTGGAAATAAACCCGTGACAGTCTCATGGGTGCCTTAGGTGCTACTTCAGTACCTGCATTTTGTTGCTGACCAGTGCGCGAGCTACGTAATTAAGGACGCGTTGCTTCACATTCTCGAAACAGAGATTGCCCGAAAAGCCATATTTCTTAACACGAGTATCCAGTACGGTGGAATTGGTCGAAAGTTCGTTTCCTTCAATTTTCTCGAATCTATTTGAAGCTGTTGTGTGCAACGTTTTAACCCTATTTTTGGCCTTCTCTGGTAAAGACTCTTCTTTTACGAATTTTTGAACACCACTTCTTTGATCTAGCGCTGAACAAAATTACTTTAGAAGCTGGTACTTAATTTTCGCTGCTTGATTTCTTCAGTTACATCTCTAAACACTTGCATGATTTCACACAGTTTTTCCAAAAGAGTTACGTCATCGCCAGTCAAATTTTCACTTTTGGGATAATGTATGGCAAGTGTAGACATGAGAGAGTCCTTAATTTCCAGAATTCTGTTAAACTTAACTAGCGTCGAATTCCAGCGAGTGATTACTTCCTGTTTAACCGTTAAAACAGGCTTTTCCATCTGATTTTGTACCATTCTCAACTTTTCACTGACTTGTGGATTAAAAAAAATAAAAATCACACTAGATTTCACTTTTTCTTAAAAGGATTTGATTTTTCCCAGTCCAGCCTGAACAATTAAATTTAAATTGTGAGCAAAAGCAAAGAATTTGCTATCACCTTGTCTTGTTAATTCCTGTGACGATGTTAGCTTCCTTGTCATTAGTGACAGCGACAATTTTATCACTAATATACCATTCCGCGGCTACTCTTTCAAATTCTGCAGCCAAATGTTTAGAGGAGTGGCTTTCAGAATATCGTAGCACTCTAAAAGATAGGATTATACTTCAATATACCGTACGAAGTGACCAGTACCGTACGAACTGGATAAATACCTTTCGTTTGAAGACGATGTCCAACAGTCTGTAGTACGAAATATAGCACTCGTAGCTTGAAGCTCACTCATCACTTTCTCTTTAGTTAAATTATAATGGAGCGGACGGAATCAACACATTTGAGACCGTCTTCCTAGTTAGCAGTTGGTAGCTGCGGTTAAGTTCTTGCAGAAACTCTTTGAAGTGTCCACTTTCTACCAACTCAAAAGGAAGGTACTTTTTCACTACAGCCTTCATTAAAAGTTTGTCTTCTCTGTACTTGTTCGTTATGTTCCTGTGAAAATAGTTTTCCAGCTTATTCACGTGCGGTTTATGATATTTTGCAATAGCTTTACCACTAATTTCCGGTTTGGGATCACGACATTTGACGATAACGGTAGCGTCTCTGGGTTAGTGACAGCACTCCCGGATTCCCAAGATTCTTGAAACATAATGGTATTTGTTTCGAATAAGTCTCATCAAACTGGACGTAGATTCCTCATATATCCGGAAGAGTCTCCAAACAAAAACTGAACTCGGATAGATAAGAGCCACATTCCGAATAGTATGCCCAAATACTACTTCTTTTCCTTGTTAATTCATTGCTCATTATGCTAAACCTCTCTCCACCAAACTAGAAAGGTGTATTCGCACTATCGAAGTAAAAAATAACACCCACGAAAAGTCAAACACTCGCGATCTCACTGCTCTGAAACTCAATAATGAATGACTTCGAATGACAGGACCCTTAATGGTCACATCTCAAACTATATGTAGTCCCTCTACACGAGCACAGGGTGTCATGTGTGCTGACGATCTTATTTTTATGACATTGTGCCCCATTCACTTGCAGAGTGCATTGTGTTTCATTTGTTGTTGAAGAAAAAACTAATGAAACTTGCTGTCTTTAAAATTAGTTTTATTAAGGTACGTGCAACCAGTTAGATAATGGATGGCAATTTACATTTTTCTATGATCTATGTTTATTGAAGGGATTCCCTTCCCCTCAACACCTGACTTTAATGCCCTTAAACTGTCCCTCAAGTTCATCAACCTCACTCTGCACAAACTTATTTCCTGATACGTCCTTCAATACCACAAGCATTGGACCATCGAATGTCCCTGCAGCAAAAGTGGCTTCCTCGAATGCTGAAACGATGCGCCGTTCGAGTAACATATCCAACAGCTCCATAAACAACTTATGTTCCTCGTATTTCGAGTGTTCGCGATGAAGAAAAACCTCGTACTGTATTCCCGATTGGTCCACTTGAAGGATTTCCTCAGGCCTAAAGTTGCAGTCAGCAACTGTTTGACGGACATTTGTTACAAAATTCTTCCTTTGCTGGTCCCGAACAGCTTTGTCCTTTTTTTCTCGAAGTATGGCATGCCTACATTTTTTTTTCTACTAGCAACGTTAAGCCTCTTTGTCATCTTTTCCACCCAGCTAAGGCTTTCAGTAAATCCTATCAAACCATGTCGCCTAGCACTTTCAATCCCCCAAGAGCTAAAGTCCGACCTATGGATAGGCATGCTACGCGATCTAGCGTTCTTGTTTTTCTCACACATCTCTCTCCGTATATGGGCGAAAATATCACACTTTATTCCTTGCTTCATGACCTCCAACTTTAAATATACTTAACATTCACTTTTGTCTCCCACGTTGTGCTGAGAAATATATGCCGGGTAGCTCTTGATTTATCGCCCTGTTCAGCGGAATCAAATATTTCGACGGCCTGTTTTCTTCTTCG
The DNA here is from genome assembly GCA_022664845.1 of Lepisma saccharinum. Lineage (NCBI taxonomy): Eukaryota > Metazoa > Arthropoda > Insecta > Zygentoma > Lepismatidae > Lepisma > Lepisma saccharinum. The sequence continues at coordinate 45,004 of JAGDQP010005948.1, read as the reverse complement.
TCAGTATTGGCTCATTAGGTCAATGCATTCAAGATCCTTATTTAATTCCACGTCGACATATTCAAGCTGCTGGCTGCATGCTGGAGAGGTCGAAGCACCATCCTCTAAAATACCGTCGACGATAACCCCTTCAACTACGAGGTTGATCACATTCGTTGCAATCAAATTGAATATAAGCCCTTAACAGGTCAAGTAATGACGTAGTCGGCTTCGGTCAGATGAATTTCTGTGATATCGAATGGAAGGGCTAAACAGAGAGAGATCCCTAGAGCAAAACAAATACCTTCTAAGGAAGCTATTTTTCTCACTAGATTTATTACGTGTTTCGCTTTGGCAGATTAAAATTACAAAAATTCAAACCTCCAAAATGAGCAATTAAGAAAACTGTAAGAATAATTTGACCCGTAAGAAGTGGAAAAGTGTGAATTAGAATCTTAGCAAGTTTTCAAAGTAGAATCATGTATATGCCAGATACTAAACATAGTAAAATGTGTATCATAGAAATAATAAAACATACAGAAACCTATTATTATATGTAATTAAAGCTCACTATCGGCACAAATACGAATATCAGAAAGGTGAGAAAGGAACACAACTCCTGTCACAGGGGCTCGCAGTTCAGGCCAGCAGGAGAAAACAAGCAAAATAGAAACATACGCAAAATATACCGTCCTGGTGAATTGTACAGTAATGTATATCAGTTCAACGTGAACGAAAGAATCTGCAGGAATTAAATTCCAGCACACTGAACGAAGTTCAGATGAGGCAGCACACACACACACACACACACACACAACGATCATCATGGAACACCACAAACAAGTATGTTCTTCCTGTCAAGGCTAAGCGACGAATTTTCCTTTGCTTTTGGATTAAAACGAGAGTATTATGAACAGAACAAAATTGTTCATAGCGCTAGTGCCCAAGGCTTGAGTACAGATAACAACATTATGCTTATTTCTATTCTAAGTGTGTGTGAATATTTCGAAATGCAATGTGTTCCGAATTCCCGAATTGACTTCGGAGTTCCAAACATCCCTATTCGGAATCCATTTTACCAAAAAACTGTACGTTCTAACCGTAGAAACTCAGGAGTTCGTTTTGGCCGTTCATAACAATATTTTTACTGATGATGCTCAGTCATTGTTCTAAACCTTCCATTTTGTCTTTATTCTCCTCTTCGTTATTAGAACATTTACATTTGCTAATTAACGCCACTATAATTTGTGTTTACTTAAATGTGAGCACTATCTCCTAATTGATGAAGAACACAAATTGAACATTCCGACGCAGCTGAAAAAAAAGCTAGAAGTTCGTGGATTCGGACTTATGCACATGGGAATCAAAAGTACAAGAACTACGGGCATTAAACCCCTTGTCCATGGGGGATACGCTATACAGCCTTCAATTCACGTGAGTTCTTGCACCGATGCGATTATAGGAAGTTTGTTCAAACATTTTTTCCCGCATTCCACAGAGGTTGAATTGGTGAAGTTAATTATCGTACTACACGACTTCACTCACCAAGCCCTTTCAGAAAATATACAGAAAACACCTTCCATGTAACCAGTCCGTATGTTCTCCGCGTAAGTCTTATTACACTGTCACTCGCAGGATATCTCTTAAAAATAAATATAAATAAAAGCAATCACTTTCTTAAGAATCTGATCCGTTCACTTCAAGGGGAATAAATAGCTTTGAGCCTGTAATTCCAGAATAGTCCCCTCTATGGGAAGACACATCTATCAAAAATTCTATAACAATTCCCTGGTCTTTCCCGGTTTCACAGATTGCCGTACATGCTGCAAATTGATATACATACCAAGGAATGACTGAAATTCATCTTTAATATAATCAGAAGTGATTAAAGCGCTCACACCTAACGTCGAGACACTACTAAACTCAGCGAACTACTGCTTGAGCAACTTTGACCAAAATGTCCACCGTCATGACAGCACATGCTATTTCAAAAATTGTTCGTACTTATACTAACCCTGGCTTTGGCATTCCTGTGACTAGCGACATCTTTTGATAGAATACCACACTACACATTGCCACTGAAATTCTGTTCAAATTATAAAAAGCGTGTATTCATTTTAGGGCTCTTCTGTGGATGTTCTGTGTACATATAAGTACTTTACGCACCTGTACAACAAATATTATTTCACTAAAAGTCCTGAATAATACTGATCGCTAAACGCAAGTGTACTGCAAAAGACTGAATTCACACAGGCTGTTGAAAGAAACTGATTAGTCGATCCAAATCGTATTTGTCTAATATTTCCAATAGCTGTGGAATTTTGCTCTTCACGTTGACTCCTTTAAATTTATGCCTGTCGATATACAAGTCGGTAATCATACCTAAAATTAAATAAATACTGAATTAATAAAACAAGCGCAAGACAAAAACGATATTATCTAAAACTGTACTAAGAAAAAAGAAGCACACAAGAACTACGGTTGCTGACAAATTATAGAACATGAAACAAAGACGTAGTAATTAATTAAGTGCTTTTAGGCTTCAGTAGCAAGGGCTGATACAACTGCTCTGTCTATAACTTTTAACTCAGGAACTATTAGGGTTAAGAACGTGATTGAGGTGTCACTGGAAAGGTCTCGGCGAGAAAAGGTCAAACCCGTATAGAATATACATATTGCAAAGGTGTTTCAGGAGATGGGGGAGCAAATTATAACTTAGGAACTACACGGCTAGGAAGGTGATTGAGGTATGGTTAGAAAGGTCTCGTCGAAACGAGTACAAACCCGTATAGATAATCCAGATCATAGAAACGGATCCTGAGATACGGGGGAGGAGAATTTTCAACTCAGGAACTACTACGCCTTGGAAGGTGGTTGAGATATCGTTAGAAACGTTTTGCCGCAATTTTTGCAATGGAACATTGATCATTCAAATAGGATGCTAGACCCGACTGGACTGCGCCTTACTTATTAACGGATGTCATCAAGAAACAGTGCAACAATAGTACAGATGGGATACACTTTCCTAGAGGTAGCAGGATTAGAAGCATTCGCATAATGGTAGCTTTTAAAAAATAGCGAAACTAAGTTTAATTTCATTAATTTACATAAATGGACAGCTAAATATGGCCTAAGTTTGTAGCAAGAGTGAGGTATAACGTCTCTCGGTGAGCATTATTCCGAGCAAAGGAGTATAAAAGGAGCGGCCAGGGCGTACGTCTACATCATAGAATACGTCTGGTGAAGCTAAAGAAAATTCTAGAAAACTTCAGTCAAGATGCGGCAGCAAGATTCGAACCACCGTGCCTTACGCAGAATCTATCCGAAGTCTGTGATGTTAAGCACTGATCACGAGGATGGGTGAATTCAGAAGTTTCATTAAATAACATAGAGGGGGTACCAAAAAGAAACCGAAATTTTGTACTACAAATTTGTGTATTTATTTTTTGGGTGTTACAAATTGAATCTTTTTCAAAGTACTCTCTATTTGATGCAAAGCACCGGTCAAAATGTGTTTTCTATTTTTAAAGCAGTCGTGAAACTCTTGTTAAGTGATACTTTTAATAAATCTGTCGTATTTCCTCGCCTCTTCCACATCTGCAAAACTTTTTTTTCATGATTTTTATTTCACCTGGGGAAATGAAACGAAGTCACTCGGAGCAAGTTCGAGTGAATATGGCGGGTGAAAAAGCTGGATCATGTTGATTCAGTTACAAATTGTTTCACAATCAAGGTTGTGTGTGATAGTGAGGCATGAATTTTGCTGAAACTGTTTTCACTTGCAATTCCTTGCTCAAAGTCCGTTGACAGGAACTCCAGAGCCCACTAAACAAATCAAGTTCGTCAGTAGTTCTGCGACGGCCTTCAATAATCAGTCAACGAATTCTGCCGATGTTTTCGTATTTTTGGGAGGTTTAAGGTCGCTCTGAGCGAGGTTGGTCTTCAAGTGAAAATTCATCATTCTTAAAGCGGGAAAATCACTCATAAATTTGTAGTTAACCCTGAGCGGCTTCCTTGTAAGCTATTTCAAGCCTTGCAACTGTTTTCCCTAACTGAAAAAACAGAATTCTACAGCCTTACGTTGTTTTCACTTTTCAGTCATCACAAAAATCGCAGAACAAGCGAGAGACGCTTAACAAAAATAATATTACGCTGCACTACGACTTCACTTGACCACGCCGGTCGGCAGACTGATGCAGAAGGGGTCTCGCAAGAGGCATCTAGCGGTGGAAGCATGTACTACAACTGGTCCGCCCACCACAGAACGATTCCGGTTTCTTTTGCCCCCTCGTACCACTCTACAGCGAATTCCTAGTCACTGTGGAATATAGCTAAATGAGAAAGCGGATCATTTAGCGAGGAATAAGCTACAGTTAAGTAACTACTAATAAATCAGTAACAAATTTTACAAACAGTTTGACAGAACAAAATATTTTATCAATGAAGCCTGCATTTTTTGTAAATTTATTGAAGTCACGAACTAGGAACGTTATATGAATTATGGAAATTTGTTGCATATTACGAGAATTTGCTACATTTATACATTCTATACTGAAATTGTAATTTTATTTTTTACTTTGGATCATGAATTTCTAACGATCTAATAAATATTTGATATTTAGACTGTTAACTGAGAAATTGATAGGTTTGATCTACCATCTTCATTCAAAACTATGAATGAAGCGAATATCATTCCGTATAAATCCTACAAATTTTTGAATCGATATAATTTGACAATAATATAATAGAAAAATAATCTCACTTTTGTGAAGGTAGGTAGCTCAAACTGACAACAACCATTTTATTTCTAAAGTGCATATCAAAGTCAGTGCATCTTTTTATATCGTACTGACAGGAAAAACAGAAGCAATTACGATAAAATTAAAGATACACGGAGGAAAAGAAATACGTATTTATGTGAAATCACTACTCGTATTTACTTACACACAAAAACAATAGTGACACAAAGAAATTAGTGCTTTATTTACGCTAATGTATTTCCATTCACAAGCAGTAGACAAAAACAACAACATTTGCTATTAGTGAGCACTTCGCTGCGTTGTGAAAACTTTTTTTTAACCTATATAAGTGGAACGACCTAAGAAAAACCCATTAGAATGGTAACCTGAATAAGAAAATGAGTTTTGTAAACTTTAACTAGGTTACAACTTTGCTGAGTCAAACACGACACTTATACTTGTTACTCCTTTTAACTTACTGATATTTTGTATCACAATCTATGATTTAGCACTTTCCGTGTTAAAAATCGACCAAAATACATTTCGTTTTCAACTATCGGTGATATCTAAGTCTCAAGAGAAAAGAACAAAACTGACATGAAACTGTTATTATATGCAAAAATCACACACACCTATGCCACTAAATTAAATGACAGAGCGAACTTGGAGGGATCCTCAATCTTGCTGGCCATGTGGCACGCTGCACTAGCCGAGCGAGAAGCGAGTGGAAATGTACGAGAAAACACTAATGTTCAAGCGATCCATTGTTAGCCGCGTCTCTTACCAAACACAATGAACAAACTGACTTCTCAGACAGGTGAACACATTTTCGGTTAACTGACTTATGCCTCACCCTGTATATGAGGAAGTATCAAATTGAAAGAAACACATACCGTATAATCGCTCCAAATGTGAAGGCTGTCTCTTGTATTCTGCCTGTAACTGTTTCTCATTATCTAATATGTGCTGATATTCTGGAGACAGAAAGCTAGTATCTGCTTCATGAGTTTGCAGCTCACGTAAGGCTTCAAGAATTGCTACTTGTTTTGCCAGAAGAAGTTGAGCGTCAAGTTTTGGATGTAACAGGTGAAGAGTATGGATCACACTTTCAATATTAACATCTGAAATATGAGAAATAGCTTATCAATCAACGTATTCTCAGTAGTTAACTTATTTACTCACTTACTATTACTGAAATGTTATATTTAAAACCTTTATAGAATATTAATCGTCAACCCTTTAAATCGTCACATACAGTATTCTGTCCGTGGGAGAAGAATTCCTCGTCTTATTTCAAAATGCTCTTTCCTGATATTACTAAGGAAAGCCAGAGTAAGTCTGTCAGTCAGGCTAGCCGGTCTATAAAATGCAAAATATGAACTTCGCTTCCTGTATAGTTCAAATCCGCGGCCGCGGAAGGGGGGCGGGTCCGGAGTCCACTTTAACAAAACTTGAAGGCTCCTTTCTTAGGTCGCAAGCTCGTTTAGGACGTAATATCAACAGCAACAAATACTACTACCACAGCCAGTAGTGTAGCTTTCGATTCTAAAGGAAGAAGGTTAGGTCACATCATGTCCGAAAAGAAAGAAAGCGTGGGAAAATTGATACTGTCTGGTCTGGTGGACAATGTTTCCGAGTTGTAGGGCAACTTTGCTTCATTGGGAAAATATCTTCTCCCAAGCTTCTTCTGTTTCCAATTTCACTACAAACTACACATATAACATAATACGCGATACAAAAAAATAGTATATATATATATATATATATATATATATATATATATATTTGGCATATATATATAAATGCATTCCAGTATTCGGATAAAAGCGCTCACTGGAAGTGTTGAGTAAGCCAAAGTTATTGTAAAGGTGATCTGTGCTGTTTTGACAAATTCAAAGAACTCAAATATGAAGTAAAGTACTACCGAGCTATTAACATTTTCAGCATATTCGTTTAACTTAAATACTTACACTAGCCAAATATTAAGTCTAGACTTTGATTTCTGAAGAGACCAGGGAAGATGTATATTTAACGACTTTCGAACACTTAAGATATGCTCCTCCATATTTAAAATGTGTTAAATATAATGGAGATAGTAGTATGTACAATACATGATTTAAACTCGGATATGCACAATCAACATTTGAAAATATGACGTACGGCAGACTACACTGAGAGCTTGCAATGAGGCAGAGTAGACGAATAAGTTAATAATTCAGTGTTTGTAGTTAAAAATTAACAATAATCATAGATTTATGCCACCTTACTTATCTGCTGTATATACTGTTATTTTAAAAACCGGGGCATAAATTGCTAGTCAGCAACATGCACGAAAGTACGTAGCGTAGGAAGGAAATTTATCCTCCCAGCAATTTGTTTCCACAGGGACGCTAGAAGTTGACAATTATCAAATTAGGAAAACAAAGAAAAGAGATAAACACAAATGATTTCTCATCTGTTACACTGTGTGAGACAATTAAAAAAAAAAAGTTGTTCTGTAGAGCACAAGGTTCTGAAACATTGTTTCATAACAAAAATTACCTCTAGAGATTGTCTTAATCTATTTGAGTTAATTAACTATACCTTATTAAACTTGAAATGAGTTTCTCAAAATATTTGAATCTAACTGGCCAAATTTACCTATGTATGTTAGTTATACCTTAATTAAATTTTGTGAAGCAAGGTAGTATACAGGGGATCAGATATCAAACATGTAAGAATCCTACCCTCCAAAGATTTGAAAAAGAAAAAGGAAAAAAAGGATATAATTAACTTTATCACAGTATTTCATTAACTGGCTTTAAACTGAAGAAAATAGCAGATGTCCTTTAACGAAAAATAGAAAAGAAAAAAAGAAAATCGACCGAAACTACTGATCGTACTTAACATAAGACAAAGTTTGAAAGAGAAATCCTTTATTATGCAATTTTCTCATTGTTTGCCCTTTCTTTCACTTCCAACTATAAAACTTCTTACACTAAATATCTAGGCATTTGTTTCTGTGATCATGAGAGCACAAATAGCTCTCGAAACGTTAGAAAAGAGAACCATTTCTTCACCATTCGAAGATTCCTCATCAACGCCGGTAAGTACAAATTTACACAACATATTTAGATGAAATATACAAAAGATAAAAAAATAATACATGAGAAAGATAAACAAGAAAAAAAGAGGGAAAATACTAATAATTCCTTTGCTGCAGAATCACCCTAGCCAATAGCCCAGTAATTTATAAATGTTGCCAAGTCCATAATTTTGACAGAGATATAGTGTCCACTGTAGATGAACTTGCTGCCTTGTGACCAAGGAGTTCGATTTCTGGTGGGGACACAAGTGACTCGAGTTAAATTGTAGGTCCCGTCCTTAGAACGTATTCTTCATATGATGGAAGACAATGGCAAACCACTATCAGTTCACCCTGCCCAGGTCTTCGGGTCAGGACCTGCCTTTGGACAGAACACCCATCATCACTGTAGATGTAATAAATAGTCATCTTCAAAATGGAGTAAGTTTTGTGAAATAACTTATTTTGTATGATTCAGGATCGTATTTTTATACGTCTTGCAACTACAGTAAAACTAGTAAAAAGATAGATAGAGAGAGTGTGTGTTTGTGTGTCTGTGTATGTTCGCGCCGTACTCAGGTGTTGACTTACTCTACTCCAGGAGAAACCTTTAAGTTACAGCGTGCAATGACGTCACAGACTTCATTAAGGTAACTCATGAAGGAGAACGTAACGTTGGAACTAGATTTGTTCAAGTTTTGTGCTGTTGGCACGAAATTGTTATTTATAAGAACATAGGCAATAGACTGTTTGGATGTCAATTATTTATAAAAACACTGTAACAGTATTGTGACTTGGTTGTTCCTTATTGTTGGCTGGTCATGGACATTTATTAAATATATATCACTTATAATTATTTGTGGAAGGAACGTTCTTTATTGTACAAACATCAACGATTCTGGTAATATACTATCGAACTAAAACTATTGTTGTAGAATGTGCTATAGATGTTTCGAAGTGAATATGTAGAGTTCAATACTAGTGTGCTAAGACATGTTATCTTGCTATTACAATGGAGTCAAGAGACTAACATAACCTGCTCCGGAAAATTTATTTTGTTATGTTAGATTATAAACCTTGCATGAATATAAGGTAGCACTTTATATACTACTCCGATTTGGGTATAAATTCTGTTCGATTTGGTTAAGTTATATCATGAGTTTTGATCGATCCAGTTAGATCCATAACAATTTCTGAAAGCTTTCTACTTGTCATTTACTGGTACAATACAATTTTGGTTGTGGAATGACTTGGAGGACGGAATAGCAGGGTTCCCACAAAAATGTTACAATGGGGGGTTGGACGAATAAATAAATATATATATGACGAAGTATAACTCTTTGCTAATGTTGCTAATGAATACTGCTGAAGACAGCGATTCAGACCCTTGCCTACAGACAAACCTATTTTCTGGTCTTCTTCTCCATATATCTAGGTCTTTGGACTAGCACAAAGACATTATATTGAAACAAATCTTGAAAAAATAAGCTAGCTTCTTTCAAGAATTGATAATCATGGCCTCTCATTTCACCATCAAGCTGAAGAAAAATATATAAGTGCCTCGGACGCCACCTAGTCTGATACTTTCCCCAGAAGATAGTTTTACATAGGATCAAGAATCCTAATATCTTTCTTATTCCCCCACGTAACACCTAACGGGTCAGATCAAATCCCACGATCTAAGTCGGGTTCAAATGAAGAATATCAATTTGCGTAATTATCAAACTAAGAGAGTTCCATTTCCTCTCCCTTCTCTCCGAGAAGTTTGATTTCTCTCTGGAAGAAAAAGCTTCAACTAATTTTTACAACAAGGAAAGCTAGAATTACTAAATAATAAGGTCAATTCGTTTAGATATAAAATATAGATGTTGAATTTATTTACACAAATGAAAGTCACCTATTTTCGATTCAGCCACTCTTAGAATAAGTGATACGAATCTGACGATGCTCACCGAACAGGCCTCCTAACCTTCCAGTGGGCCTCCTAACAGCCCTCAGGATCACATCCCTCTTAAGCAAAGGAAAATTTCAAATCTGATTCTTCATATCCCCCCAAAGAGCGTAGAGCTCTATAATTCAGCATCTCACACTATCTGGATACCATGGAGGCATCTGGCTAAATAAGAAGGTACACCCTTCCGTAAATTCTCTAAAACTGCGGGCGAGAAAACCCTCAAGATCCTATCTCTCTCAAGAAAAAATGCATCTCAAAACGCTTATTCAGCAAATGCATCTCAAATTGTCTGGGCAAAATTGAATCAGCATATACATAGAGGTTGTCGAGAAGAAAAACTTGTGCATAATTACAATTACTCTCAAATTCGTGATATCCACCCTTGAATTTACTAGGACTGTTTGGCGAGAATTAATACCTAAATAACTACAGAGGCCAATCGTAGAGTTTGGCGTACACTTATGTGAGGATTTACACCTCCCACATGGCAGATTTCATACCTTTCGTGATCATTGCAGATAATAATTACTGGCAGATTCCCTGGAAATTCCATCTGATCGAGAATCAATAATATAATATTAACAAATCCCGAATATCCCAGAGAGGACAAACGTAAAGTCTTGTATTGTGCATATTCATAGAACCTACAACAGTTCTCTCATACTTCCCACTGTCTCTCTTGGACATGGAGATTGCTAAAACTTTGCGTAACAAACTTCTCCAGGCGACCAAATTTCTCTGCGAGGTGTGCTCACCGCAGGACATCCTTCGGCATCTCATCCTCATTTTTTTCAGCTTAGGAGTATCTAGATGCCGTTCCCATAGCGGTAGACTACTCTCTCATTTCGGCTGCGATCTTTCCGAAGATCGACTTATAGACCATTCAATCAAAAAACTTAAATGAGAGAGATTGCAAGAAATTATGAAAAGTAATACATGGAGCTTGTCTTCCTAAGACGAACTGTTTCCCTCATTTCCACCATCCGAGCGGTGGACAATCAACTCTTCCAAACTACATCGTATCCAAGCAAACAGAGAACTGCACTAATAGAGCAATAGAGTGACAGTTCCTTCCCGCCTTCTGGAAACCGAGTCACCCCGAAGACACAAAAAATGGACTCGAGTTTAAAAAACGAATTCGTGTCTTAACCAAAAACGCTAGGGAAAAATTTAGTCTACAGGCAGCAACTTTTCCCTGACATTGTCCTCCTGGATATATCAAATGACATTATAAATAATACAAGAGAAGCTAAATATAAAGCTACCCCAGCACTATTTATATTGCTGGACGTAATAAGGTTAAGCGACATACCACATGAAATATCAAGCTGGATCTTCTTCTTAGTTGCTTCTTTGGTAAGAACATCCTTTAAGATTGAAATTGTAGAAATGTTATCCGACTTGAACTCTGCTTTGCCTTTTCTGTAAAGAAACAGCACGTGAGAGGTAATTTACATTTTCTATCTAAGACAACATTTACTTGATACGAAAAATAAGGGGAATGAAAATTTTTAATTAACAAGGGTAATTTTTTCCTGTAGTGGCAACAGAAAGCGTACTAGCTAAATAAGAAAGCGATTAACTTGCTGAAGATTGCAATCCTTTAATACAATCTCCTGCTGCTGCGATGACATAATTCCCAACATCAGCCAGGTGGTGTATCCCAGTGACTGAATAATCTTACAATGTCCAAAGAGAACGCTCTGTTGTAGAGATGATAACTAGGAATGAAACGGAAGGTTTCAATCTTAAGGTTTTTTTCCTTCATCTTCCAACAGAAATCAAAATCAAACGGTCTCATATCTGGCGAATTAGGTATTCAAGTATTTCCCAACTCCACTTATTCAGCAGTGTCTTCACGTGATTTGACGTAAAGCATCTGGCATTGTTGTGTACGACAATGGGATGTGATCTCAGGAGAAGTGTGGCCTCTTCTGCCAAAGTGTTGGACGGAAAAGGTACTCCCTCGTAGAACAGTGTATGTATATCAACATGTTGTTGATCTATTGCGTACCGAGGAAGCTTTCCGTCGTGGTTATTCTAGGATGTCTCAATTAAAACTGAAAAGCATTACCTATCTGGCAACATTTTGATATGAGACAGCAGAGTCACCATAGTCCTCCCTTAGTCCTTTGTGACATTGACACGCGCTTTCTTGGCGCGTAAGCTTAGGGCGGTCACATGAACCTACACAATTTTAACTGCTTCTGTATCACTTACTTATGTCACACTGCAAAACTAGCACGAAACACTGGTAAACGACACATTGTTCGTCAATTGTAATAGTTCCTATCAATAACCGCTACGTGAGTGCTGCCACTACAAGAAAAACGTTCCTCTTACAATGAGTTTACTCGAACAATATCGATCCTGCTTATTTTCCAGATCATAGTTCAGTGATACAGATGGATATTTACTGCATATGTACTGAACTGAAAATCCATGTTGATAATACTTTATAGACTTTTTTGCTCTTTGACAGCTGATTATATCTGCATAGGTTCGGACTCCTGGATGGCTGAAGACTAGGGGTGTTCGGAAGTGCGAAGTCAATTCTGGAATTTGGTATTCCTTCGATTCCGGAATTTTGAACACCCCTACTGAAGACTCTAAAGATTATTTGGAGCCACGCCCTGTGTATGGGATAGAAAATAGCACAAAGGACTGAGTCTTATGTCACATACAGATTTCCAATAAGACTTGTGTATTTTCTTCGATTGAAGTGAAATAGATACACATACACATAGATACAAATATATTTCACTGGTTTGCACTACTTTAACATGTAGGAAATCTGGTTACTCCCTTCTGTTGTTTGCGTTCCTAAGTTATGTCATATTGTATACACTTAAGCGTTAACATGGATTACTTGGAAACAATATTCTTTCAGCACTTTACAAACAAAGACTCCTGGTTTCGATTTATGGTGAACTCACATAGTTCAAAGCCTCAGTTCAATTGTAAAGATCGACTCCAGTAATCTAGTCACTTGATATAGATCCTAACATCTACTGGGTTTATTTTTAAGTTGTTATAGTTATTCACAGTTAATCTAACTAAAAAAATAAAACGGCGTTCATTGAATAACTCAATGTATTAATTAATTAGTAAATATACTTACGAATAAACACAATGCAGCATAGTATCCAAGAATGTTGATACAAATGTGAACGTTATTTCATCTGTTGCTGGAGGTTTCTCTGGAATCTCAGGGAGGCAAAATGCTACCCATGAATGCATCTCTGCTTGACTGAATGGTCCTTGCAGCGTGAGGATATTATATGGCCTGAAAATATACGACACATACGGAACACTGCAGACTACATACAAAAAGTAATTGTGTACATTTATATTTTACCATTGCCTATGTGACGTAAGAAGTGACCAGTTAGGCGATATGAGATCCAAACCTTAAAATAAGAAAGATTTCAGAATACATTTAGAAATATCACTCAGCAACGGTACAAAGGAAACCCGGAAAGATTTTGCATGGAAAACAAGTGTTTAAGTGTTCAAAAGCATGATTTTTTTTTTCCAATACACACCTTTTTCACCTTCCATAAAACACAATTTCAGTTTTATTATTATTATTATTTTATTTTAGCGCTTACCAAACCAACACAAAAGTGCTTGTAAATGTTATATCCACCTTTCCGAACTCCTACCACATGGTCTTGTTCGACTTGAGTTACTTGCTCACATGCACGTCATTATCGCGTTTGAGGCATTCCATAAATTCACAGCATAATTACCACAGTCTCTTATAGTGACACTAACGTTTTCAAACAGCTGTCTATTCAATAGCTCATTCCGCATGCGCTGTGGTGTTGCGCGCGCATCCTGTGAGTTGTGACTTTGAAAAGGATTTCATTTTACGTTAGTGTATCCTTGCAAGCTTTATATTAAAAGGCCAAAAAATGAAAACAATGTTTTTATAACAAAAATAAGTTCTTTATGGTATAAAAATGAAGAAAATCAAATAAGGTCTTTTAAGCCACGCACATAAAAATAATTTAATGTAAACATTTTTGGTATCAAGTTTGTTTTGCAATATCTCAATAACAAGTACAGAAAACGATTACAGTTTCCACGTAATAGTAGCTGGTTCCTAGTTGATAGACTGATATAAATTTGTATATCTAAAAGATCTTTGATGGGAAAATACAGTCAGCTAAAATTTGGGCACAATTTATTGAGATTTTTTAAAATTTATTTTTGTATTGGAACAGAAAGAAAAGGAACTGATCACTAAGTAAAAGCCTAAGATTTCTGAAAGTACCCACAAAAGTTAATTAAAACTCGTTAACAAGATTCATTTCATTTGCTTATATATAACAGCCATACAACAAGCATACACAACCATGGGCGCCCGCAGCGAGTGGCTAGGCGGAATGGGGAGAAGGCCATTGGCCCCTCCCTTAATTTTGAAGCTGGCTGCAAAATTTTCATACATTCATTTGATGTAAATTAATTAGTCTGGGGTTGCATTTTTATTTGTATTAGCGAAATTACCTAGCAAATTCTGTCACGATTTTCGGTTTGGGGTGGTGTAAAGTCAAAATTGGGGTAAGGAATTGTGCAGAGTTTCTATCAATTTTTAGGTGTTAAAGGTTTGAAATTTGAGGTGTGTGCACGAGAATTTAGGGAGTCTGGCAGAATCCCTGTTTGTACGTTAGGGTACCAATCTGACAGGAAATGTATATAACCAGTTACACCTCAGTTTATATAGTTCTTGATTCAGATTTCAGGGCTGAGTTGCAAGAACATTCTTCTGGGTGAAATCTGACTAAAGTCTGATTTTAAGACAAAAATGAGAAATCACCGTTTCCACGTCCAACTTAAACTGGCAACGATTTCATGAATTTGCGAAAATGATGATGTATGAAGCCTGTCATATCTAAAAAAAAAAAAAGAAACAATAATTCAAAAATACTAACCTCTGAACTAAGTTCAGAATCAGTTTGAAACATTAAAGGTTCAAGAGTGCGTGAGAGCACAGTATAATAAATTGTGTATATGAAAAGGTGTGTCTCACACATTGACAGTATGAGATGGAAATAGCGATTAAAAAAGTATTTTGTTTTACACATGATTTTTTGGGGGTTAGAAGGTGCAGTAGTCCTACTCCACTTGAACTTTGGACATTTGCCCCTCCCTGAAAAAAAAAAAATCTGCGGGAGCCCATGTACACAATTTTGTCCTGTAATTACATAACCACAGGTCCTAGAAGCCAATTATAGCACCTATGAAGCTATAAATTTACAGAACTTAGTTTGAAAGGTTTATGAAGCTGTGTCCCAAATTTGAAGAAAATTAGATAAACCGAATGAGAACGTTTTCAAAAACCGGGCCAATAGGCCTACGAAGAAAAACTCGACTTCTACAAATACAATGTTTTAATAAGGTTATTCTACTCTACGTTGACGCCATCACAGATCAAACACGTAAGTAAATCTTTAATTGTAAAAAAGTTACAATATTTACCTGTTGGGATCAAATGCATGGCATCTCATGTGCAAAGAAAGTGGTTTTATCTTGTACTGACGCACTTGACAACATTTTGGTTGCAGCCATGGAGTGATATAGGCTTGTAACATACCATACTGGCCTTCAATGGTACGTATTTTAATCTCCAACCGGGTTGTATTCACCTGACACCGGTAAGTAGCTAACAGGTAATTTCCACTCTAAAAATAAGCAGAAAAAAAACATCATTAATATTCAGTTAAGTTGAAATTTTTATATCTTTCGCTTGCTTCCTGAGGAAAAATATTTAAAAAAATTACAGGATAGTGAGTCTGACTCATTCATGTTAATGAAACACCCTGATCTCATTCCTGTTAAAGAAGGTACCCGGCTGATGTATAAGCACCAAATCTTTGGTTGTCAACTGTACATTATTAGCTAATTACGATGTTGTTTTTTTCCTTCGGCACTGTGCTTTTTCGCAGTACGTCATCCAATTTTTTGTGTTTAAGTGCTGATTCTCGCAGCTTCTGATTGACCAGGAAAGCAAGCTAACGAAATGTCGACTTCTACTGGTCGCCGGTTCGGTATGAGGCACATCTAGAAGTTAATGAAACCGATTTTTATTTTGCAGATATGGCAACACTGTGTGTTCTGTTACGGACTCAAAAAAAGAAAAAAAGAAAGGAAAACTATTTCGAAAAACGTTATGCAATCAAATTTTGTGTGAAAATAAAATAGATCGGCAACAAAACGTATAAAAAAAATAAAACCTGTGTTTAATGTTGAGTCTCTTACCTGTGTTTAATGTTGAGTCTCTTTCTCGTGTGCAAGCGTTTTGTTCGCACAAAATGTTTCCTAAAAGTCGAGAAACGGATGACAAGGTGCCACAAGATCAGATGTTGACATTAACCGCGTGAAGGTTTGCAGGGAACTTTAATTTGAATCACGATCAGAAGATATAATAAACCTGAGAAAAGTATGTTATAAAATAAGCATTGTTCCCTAATAAGCGAGTCATGATAAAAATACGTCAAAAGGAAATGTCTATAGGTATTACTGAACTACTTGAAAAGGATCAGTTTTTTTTTTTTTTTTTTTTCGATTGCGTTGTAACATATGATGAAAGATGGCATTTCGAATTAATCATGAAAGTTGGTTTTCCGAATATCAGTATTTCTCTTTTCCATTAATATGACACAACAATTCACCATACACAGATGCAAAAGACTCCCAAATCCCAAGCGCTCCGATTAGACAGCCGAAATCTGCACTGTATATAGAGAGGGCAATTAGCCTCTTCAATTCAATTTCAACAGCGGAAATCTAGCTCCAAATTGGAAACCGGTAATACCTTCACGTTCACATTCACAATTCAAATTTTGCATTGTATTGAGTTGAATACAAATTTTCAGTGTTTACAAGTGACGAGAGTGATAGGATATACATGTTTTAAGCACAATTTACTTGTCTTCTACAGTTACACAAATTTACTCGGACATATTAAAGAAACGTACATACTACAATTAACACACATGTTTCACATTAAAATAAACCTTTGTCAACCCCAGACGACATTTCTAGTTAAAGGGACGAAAAGTTTTGCGTATTGAAGTTCAACATTCCTCAGGAATGAAATATAGGGTGAGGGCACCAGTGGTCTGCCAACTGAGAGATTATTTTGTTCCCAGTTTTATTTTATTTTTGGCCTAATACTTATCCTCTTTACACCTTTCTCAACTAAACTAAAGAACTCGAGGTGGCCGAAAGATTAGCGCGCTCGCTTTCTGTGCGCGTGGTCACGGGTTCAATTCCCGCCGAGATACATTGAACGGAGTGATTCGGAGTTCACTTTACCAAAAACTGTACGTCCCGTCGTTACAAGTTTACCAGCTCGTTTAGGATGTTAATAACAATTCAATACACTAAATTAAAACATTTCCGACTCAAAATTGTATATGAATTTCGTATTAAGATTGTATTTAGGAAAATAGGTACCATTGACCAGTTATCGTTCATGCAGAACTAGTGGTCAGCCAGGTACGTACCAGTTGTCGGCCACGTTGTCAAAAGTAAAACATATCCATAAAAATAAGTGCTTATACATTCAGAAATACAGGATAATTTCTATTTAGGCCTTTTAGAAATACATCCGTATAAAGAAAAAAAACTAATAATTATATTTATCCATTTTAAATTAGCATAGAACTAAGCCATTTTTCTTTTAGGAACTATAAGTTTACTGTGAGATATTTCAGCACAATAATGTCCATTACATAATTCTACAAATAAATTTAATAAATATGAAAGTAAAGGTCTAGTAATTTTTCAACTGAAGATTAAACAAAAAACTTTTTAACATTTCAAGTCCTTGTGGTGAATGCTGAACTGTACCAGCCTCGTCCATACTTCTCAGGATTGCACAATCTTCCCACTATATTTTCAAGAAAAAATAATATTCGTCGAGTTCTTGAGGATACTGTTAAAAAGACTGTTAGATTATTAAAAACAAAAGAAACATAAATCTAACATCACAGCACCAGCACTTATCTGTCACTCTGGTCGACAACACAAACACTTTCCTTTTCCCCCTTAAAAACTGTTCGCAACTGATAGTTCTTTCCCTCTATTTACTTGATAACTGTTCGCCACTGAAAGGATTTTTTTTTCTTTTTCTTGATAACTGTTCGAAATCAAAAGCTCTTTCCTTTTGTTCCCTTAATACGTGTTCGCCACTGAAATCTGTTTTCGTTTCATTCGGCTTCCGCATCACCACAATGGCACTTTTTTCTTACTATTATAATTTTGAACAAATATTTTGAAGTGCATAAAACTTAATAAAGTTATTCGTTGCACGAGTATTTTAATGCTAATGTAAATTATATTCTTGTACCGTTGCAAATCACTTACGCTAAAGATTCTATTTCAAAGCGTTAAGTGGCATAAGAAAAGCGAATAGAAATTAAATGAATGTTACTTGTAACTTACCTCTGGGTCACATGAACTGTAGCTGACAACAGCTGAATTTCTTTCCACATCAAGCAGATCTACTGGAACGTTACTTTGTACAAGGACATTATCAATTGCTGTTTGTACTTCTAATGTTAAGAGATATGAAGCATCTTCTTTATTGAGTACCATCTGCAGTGAGAAAAGAACATACGCTATGGATATAACTTTACATCCACATATACGAAAGAAGCATATACTTGTATAAAATTGAGCTTTCAAAAACTACCCCAGTGCAAAGATGTTAATGATTCTTATGTTTCGTTCTGCAAGGAAAATTTCAACCCGCATACAAAGGACATGCCGCCAAATCATGGACTAACAACGTGATTTTGTGCATATCTGGTGTACACAAAGAACTGATGTTTTGTCAATCTTAAGTATTATAAAAGAAAATAGTGTAATACAATTTTAGATGCGTTTTGAAGAAGTGTTGACATCAGTAGATGATTTCCTCAAGAACACGAACCTGGGTATCAAAACTGTACCATCTTCATCAGCGATTCAGAAAGTGTTCCAAGACACATCAAGGAGTGGATGACAACCAACAATGATACCCACCGAACAGTCGTAGTAAAGTTAGAAGACCGCCGGCTTCGCTTTCGGGATGTTCTGGATTCGATACCCATCCCCACACCACGCAAATACCGGAATGGTACTTTCAGCTTAGCCCCTGGCAGGTCGTAGGTTTGATTCTAGTGGCCTACCATACTGACTGAGGTTTTTCCATCTTTCATCTTAGGCAAATGCTGGGATGGCTCCTTCAACATAAGCCCTGGCCGACACCTTTCCGAATCCTTTCCCATCCTCTATCCCGGCCTTAGCCTTAGATGCCTAAAGGTCATAAATATAATTCAAATTCCTAACTAGTTTGAGACATTAATAACTTAAAACAAATATTTCTTAGCTTATTGTAGACAATACTGCTAAAAGCTCTTTAGGTGTACTAGAAATCGTTGAAAGTGGAGGGTACAAGAAGGGGAGGGGGGTCGCAACACTAAATTTCTTACAACCTCCACTCCAACTAAAAAAAGGTCATGGAAGTGAGGTCCGATGATATTGATGGCAACTAAAAAAACAGTTGACTGGCATAGGAAGTTCAGATAATTTCTTTCATTCAGAAATATTTGCTGCCTACCGCAATGTCATTCAAGCGCAATATTCTATTCGCCTGATTCGTAGTCAGGCGCGCTACCGCCTGAGCTTCGGCAACTCCTGAAAACGTTTTTATTACCGCTAATATCTACTTTACTTTCAATTTTGTCAAGCCGCCAAATTTGAATTTGAATTTATTTATGACCTTCTGGCATCATTAGCTCCAGCCGGGATGGGGTAGTTATCTTTCCCAGTTACATACCGATATTCGCCTGGTGAAACTGAGAAAAACTTCAGTCACGATGGTTGGCTGCAGTATACGAATTCACGCACCTACCCATGGTCGATCCAAAGTCCGCAACGTTACCGCCTGGACCACGAGGGCTGGGTTTCGAGACAGATCATTTGGTAGATGGCTATAATTTTCATGGCAGTTCGGTAGTTTTTTTTAACCCTTCTGTTACTTTTTCCTCTTGCGAATAACCTTAGAATGAATGGACAATCTGAACACAATTTTCTATAATTTTCAGAAAATTTATGACAGAAATGTATATAGTGATGTTATTGATGATAGTGAATGTGTGAGTGATACTATGATAATAACTGAGGATAAAGAAGTATTTATATATACGAGGGGGACCCAAAAGAAACCGGAATTGTTCTCTGGTGGACGGACCAGTTGTAGCACATGCTTCCGCCGCTAGATGCCTCTTGCGAGGGCCATTTTGCATCAGTCTGCCGACCGGTGTGATCAAGTGAAGTCGTGGTGCAACGTAATATTTTTTCTTGGTAAGTGCCTCTCGCTTGTTATGCGAATTTTGTCATGACTAAAAAGTGGAAACAACGTGAGGCTGTGGAAATCTGCTTTTCTGTTAGGGAAAACAATTGCAATGCTTGAAACAGCTTACAACGAAGCCGCTCAGGGGGAAACTACAAATTTACGAGTGATTTTCCCGCTTCAAGAATGATGAATTTTCACTTCAAGACCAACCTCGCTCAGAGCGACCTTCCGAAAGGACGAAAACATCGGCAGAATTCGTTGACTGATTATGGGCCCTGGAGTTCCTGTCAATGGACTTTGAGCGAGGAATTGCAAATGAAAGCAGTTATAGCAAATTAATGCCTCTCTAGCTCACACAACCTTAATTGTGAAACAATTTTCAACCGAAACAACATGATCCAGCTTTTTTATCCGCCATATTCACTCGAACTTGCTTCGAGTGATTTCGTTTTATTTCTCAGAGTGAAAAAAAAACAACCCTGAAAAGAAAATATTTTGCACATGTGGAAGAGGTGAAGAAATAGGACGGAGACATTAAAAATATCACTTGACAAAAGTTTCACGACTGCTTCAAAATTGGAAAACACGTTTAGAGCGGTACTTTGCATTAGAGAGTACTTTGAAAAAGATTCAATTTATAATATCCAAAAATAAATGCATAAATTTTTATTACAAAATTCCGGTTTCTTTTGGGTACTCCCTCGTATATATGAAAGTTATACTGTAAATATTACGAATTGCAGGACGTTGCCCAGTAACGTGATATAAACACAATTAAACATTCTAAAAATCAAAAATATTTTAATAGTAATTACAAAAACTAAAACTAACACAAAAATCAACTAATAAACTATTTACCAAAATGCTGATATGGTTGACAATAGATGGATCACTGTAATTACTTAAGTTTTAAACTGTCCAACATAATTTATAATTTTATTATTGTTTCAATTTCCAGTTTTAATTAATTTACACCTTACAATATTATTATCAGAAGAATTTAATATTTAAATTGTTATTCAATATTTAATGTCAAATGTCTAAGTCAGATTATGTATTTACACATGTTAAATGTTGGGAAGGTGTCCCAAGCAGGTTTGAAGTTATTTTAAAGTTTTTAAAATATATTGTCGTCGAAGTATTAGTACTACTCACAAGAATAGCGTTAGGAAGTCTACGACCTCCTTGAAAAATGAAATATAAAGGCCCCTTCCTCCAAATATTATCAGAGTTTTATATTTTGTCTCCCGTTACCTGCTGGATACTTCCCACATACCTTTGCTGCACGTCCGATCCTGTCGAGTAGAACTAGGGGCATGGGGTATTATCTGCAGCTTAGACTCACAAAATTTCCTTACTTATATCTTCAACGAACACAATCCTACGAGCGGAAGTAATTTTACTTTTCAACTGACCCAAGACAATATGGCTTTGGAGAGCACCGTTTCAAATTATGTTCCCTTTAAGTTACTGAAAACAGTACAAAAATCGGTGTATCCATTCAAGAGTAACTGGCAAAAGAAAATTTATCTTTTGGCGCTGAACATTTAGTCTCGTCTCGGTCTCTCTCTCAATGGCTTTTAAACTGAGAGTTGGCCGGATTAATTGCGGCATGAAAGACCTACTTATTGGCCATTCTTAGCTTAAATTTAACCTAAATTTTGACTAGTACATGATAGAAACATATGTTGTCACATTTCTTTTCAGCCTTAGATTTCCGCCTAAAAGTGACCAAAATTTGGTGATTTTTCCATTAATTCTTTCAAGGCATACCGGTCAAATATGGGAAATATAAAAGAGCAGAGACTTTAGGATATATACATTTTATATTATGACTGATATTTTGACCCATTCAGCTTTAAAACTTGATTTCAAAGTTAATTTAATCGCTTATCTGTATACCATGGACGCTTTTACAGAAAATTTGCCAAAAATTTACTACCAGAATTCACAACCAAACGTTACTGTCTCTCTACACAGACTAAACGTCTCTTTGGTATGGACTATAAAGCACATGTCGTGTTCTCTTTGTTGTCTTAGATTGTTGGGAAACTTTCACCGTGGAGCTCCCATATTAAGAGCAGAACAGTCAAAACTTTACAGGTACCGGATTAGCGATTAAAGCGGCTCCAGCACCAGTGGAATGCGTTTTTCCCCGATAGAAAGATTATGTTGCATCTCTACTCGAATTGCATGCATGGAACAGGCCAGTGCTCAGCAGCCTCTCTCTCTCTTTTACGACATGTAAGGGTGACACGTATCATCCAGTGAATTGAAGTTCCAACATCTATACTTGTACGACTACATAAGCGTCATCTCAGGAACTTTTTGATCGACCCGTAGAGCCGTAGACAGACTAATCCATAAGTATTATCATAACAATCCAAATTGGTAAATGCATTCTTTTGTGACAATTATATTTCAAAAGCTTTTTCTTAAGTTACAAGTAAATGAATCAAATGAATCCTTACTTTATCATTGATGGAAAGGAAAGGAATGGCTGAGAATCCATCTGATCTTCCTTGGGTTGATGCCTG
The DNA here is from genome assembly GCA_022664845.1 of Lepisma saccharinum. Lineage (NCBI taxonomy): Eukaryota > Metazoa > Arthropoda > Insecta > Zygentoma > Lepismatidae > Lepisma > Lepisma saccharinum. The sequence continues at coordinate 22,380 of JAGDQP010005948.1, read as the reverse complement.
ATATCTTTCTCGTTCTCTCGTTACTTTCTGTTCCAATTCATCAATTTCACCTCTACAAAGCAAGAGAAAAGGGAACACTCATTGATGTCACACACATTAAAAAAAAAATTTAAAAAATAGCTAATTACAATTTATAGTGCAGAATTAAAAGAAGAAACACTAAACGCAAGTCTCAATTATTGGGTTTCCGAAATCCAGGATGGTATTTAGAACAGGGACCTTGGCTCTTATTTTCATCACCATTTTCGCCAACCGTGATTGCTGAGCAATGTCATGCTCCGACTTATAAAGTGCTTCGGCCTTAGATGCCTTTACAGACCATTATTGAAAAAATAAATTCTGAAATTGATACCTTAATACTTACTTTATACTCTCGAAATTATATTAAACATTCACAAATATCCTCGAGTGTCAAGCGCTAACAGCATCGCATAATAATAATAATAATAAAAAGTTTATCACACCACCTATTTATTGCGTTTAATATATGGTGTCACAATTAAAATGTTCTTTCATAAATTAACAAAGCTTCGTTTGATACTTTCCAGCTTCCTCCGATTACGGGGCTTCACAGTCTAGTGGTTAGAGCGTTGGACTCATGTCCATGTGGTCCCGGGTTCAATTCCCGGATGGAGCATTTTTCGGCGTCCACCCAGCGTCGTGAGGCAAACTGGGGAGTCACGTGAATAAAGACGTGACGACCACCTAGTCTAGAAAGTCCCTGATACGCCTGTTCGTGGAGAAGGTGACGCGCAGTGCTGACCTCACGGCCGTCACTGAGGTGGACGCAGTTCCACCAACCGCGGACAGATGGCGTTTGGGCAGGCTCAGGACCTTTTCGGTCTGTAACGCCAGTGGTTATTATTTAGCTTCCTCCGATTGGTTGATTGCAAGGCACAGAATAATGTAATGTCATTACAGCAAATCCATTTCTCTCTCTCTCTCTCTCTCTTATTTTTTTTCACGTTTCACTTTTTTTTTATTTCTTTATTTTATAACATTTTAATTACAATTTTTCCCATGCTTTAGGTTTCTGCAATCATTTTCGTTTATCTTATTAGGAATGCTACGGACGTAAGAAGTTCGTCAAGTATTACGCAAGAATACTTGAAAATCCCCTAATTAAAGATCATCGTTATATAAACAGAAAAGAAAAAAAATATAGGTTTGTAGAGGAAGCAAAATGCGACGCAAAGGAAGATTGGTGCGTGAAAATATAGAATTTGTTTTATCCCCAAGTATTTTCCCCACATTTCGCTAACATTCCGTATAAGATGAAAGACATAGAAACCCATTTATATCAAAGCGTCTACGAAGAATGAATATACTGTTCATGAAGTTCTGCTGGTACCTATTATTAATCCAATTTTCTCGGGATTGCTGCCAGAATAGGTTTTGCTGGATAGCTAAGCTTTCATTACCATCATTACCATACAGTTACAGAAGATGTTACCGCTGTATGGTAATGAAAGCTTAGCTATCCAGCAAAACCTATTCTGGCAGCAATCCCGAGAAAACTGGATTAAGAATGAATATACATTATTTCTTACTGTAGTCTTAGAAGAAACAAAATTCTTTCAGTTCCGTTGACAGCAAAAACAAGTTTTTCTGTGTATTTTCTGTAGCTCCTTATTGTAGTCAAACATTTCAATTCTTGTTTAAATATGTATCTGACAAATGTGTATACGTGAGTACTACGATAAATACATAACAACTTTCAACAAACCTCAACCGGAAAATCTTTTGCCTCGCTTCTTGTGAAATAGTGCCGGTTCCTGATTCCACTCCAATTTGTTTGTCCATAGCTTCAGTTGTCAAACCGAAAAACCAGCCTGCATTAAAACAGAAAAGAGAAAGGAACATCAATCATCTTCTACCTACAATACACAAGCAAAAGATATATACAAAATAAATTTCGTATATTACGTACAAGTTTAAATCAAAAAGTTCCCAGACTGGTAGAATAAATAAGCTGATTATCTCCTTCCAAATACTTTCCTTCTGTACCACACTACGATCCCAGAGGAATTACGAATTTTAAAACAACTTGAAAACTCTTTTGTTACTGCATTTAAAACCAGTTGCGACTCAACAATGCCCCTGAAGTTCTAAAATCGGTTTTCTAGCACCTTTTCTTAAGCTATGGAAATAAAAGAGTTACACGGTGCCAAGTTTGGTGAGAATGGAGGGTAGGAAACAATGTATATTTCGTTTTTAATTCAAAGTTCGGTCTGGTGGAAGATTTCCGATGAAAAGTCCTCCTTCCAGCTCGAAGAAGATACATCAATCCATTTTTGAAGTGCGAGTGCAATTTGGAGGGCCAAGCTCTATGCATGTCATCTCTAAACATTTCTTTAGCATTCCATATATCGCTTTTGTATGTACCCCCTCCCCCTTCACACAAACACACACGCTGTTCCTTCAACTAATCCATTTAGGTACGGTGTGATAGCAAAATTTTCCCACAATTCCACAAAAACTATTACTAAATACTGAAACTGACACGAAAGTTTACAGGAAAACGGATGTCTAATGCGCAATCAAGCCATGTAGCTCCGCAGAACAAACTTTTGGCCCAAGAAACCAATCTCGGAACTTTCTGGTTGAAATTCGTACAATTACAAAATGTAAACCTTGTTTTACGTATACGTTTGCACAGACTATATTGTTTCTTTTCATTTCCCAATTGTGATATAATTTGCGCTTTAAAATTATTCCATGTATACATTTTGTTAATGTTTATCTCTATAGATTTTTAAAACGTCGTACAACATTCTAAATCCACCTGATTTCATCATACTATTAAATTATTGGGTTGATGTGATTAAAAAGTCCGATTTAAGACAGCACTTCTATAAACCCATCAAGAAACAATGAAATCGTCGAGGAGATACGTTACAAAGTGCTGAAGAACTAGCATCTCAACTGGGTACGGCAAAAATCCGAAAGGGACTTGGCTTACTACATGATAATTAGACTGGTAGGCTATTGCGAGAACAGTGCATTACCTCTTGGTGTTATATTTCTGGCTTCTTGACTGAGATCTGCTACTTCCATATTTAAGTAGCTCCCAAACTGGCGTCACGATACTGGGTCAACCCTGAAATTGACAGTCCTCACCGGGTATCAAACTAGGAACAGCTTGCTCTGAAAGCGAGGGTTTAACTAGACAGCTACACGAGAACTCAGAAACCTGTGTGTTTCCCAATCTGTCAGCAGCTATACCTTTATTCTCCAGGATTCCGTCAAAATGGAACAAGTAAAGTGCACAATTCAGTGCTTCTCCTATTGGAATTCAAACTGATACGATTAGTGGTTAATATTAATACAAATTTTGGAGAAGTTGCAGCTAAATGAACTCACCACGCAAGGGGCTGAATTAAAGCATCGTTTCCGCATGTATTTTCACATTTATTAATATCTTTATATAAAAAAAAATGTTCTGTGAGGGTTCAAATTACTCACCAACTGATAATACATTACATGATTTAATACTTACATACCAGCGTATAAACGTATCTTCAAAACATCGATGTATTTAATTTGGAAGACACTAGTTAGAAACTTAAAAGGTCAATAGATGGTAGTACGCAGCAATTACTTTTTACTATTCTCCTGCAAGTTCACTTATCGAATCGAGTTTGAACTAAAATTTCATTTATGGCCTTTGGCCATCTCAGGCACAGGCCGGGATACGGTAGGGAGAGGATGTTGGAAGATAGTCAGCCCGGGCCTAGTTTGTAGGTACCATCGCGGTATTTGCCTGCTGTGATAGAGGAAAAGCCTTAGTTTGGATAGGCGGCCGCTGGGATCGTTCCCAGGACCTTCTGACTGCTAGGTCAACACTCCACCAACTGAGCTACGGCCATTCAGTTTGAGTTATCCAGATTTTTTGTTTGTTTGTTTCTTAATAATTCAGTTTCTGTTTCTTCGCTTTAAAAAAGTATTAATTTATATTCAAAAACATCTTGCAGTTCTCATAATTCTGTATTAACTATGTGCGCTATCTAGGGACCATTTTGGGGTGCTCGGCAACGAGAAACCGCTCTTATCCGGGCCAGAAGAAGACCCACACAGTATTACATACGTAATCCATGGTATATGACTACTGAGTAAACATTTAAACACAAATCAAAAGAATCAAATGGACTCGAAATCGATGTCCTGCATAACACTTTCATTCATTGGAAATTCATCAATTGCCTAGTACTTCTACAGAAAAATCAGAAGTTAAAGGGTAAGGAGAATTTGAGAGATCAATGGCGTCTATATACTTCTCTGCACTACCACAGCATGTAATGTTTCTGCTTATCCAAACGAAGAAAAGATGAAGCAAGGAAGAATCAATTTGTGCTATACGAACTCGAATTTCACTTCAATTTATTTCACAAGAATTGTCAGAAAAGGGACAAGATTATGTTAACAATGAAACTAAACGTTTAGAATTGGCAAAGCCAAAAACTATAACCGACAAAGGAAATCTTCTGTGTGATATTCGACGTAAGTTGAAGCGTCGAGGATTCTTTCTTGTAGAATGTGTAATGCAGTATTTAAATTGTGCTAATGGACATCTAAGGATTCTTTCATAAAGAGCTACCATGGCAGAACCACCAGTAATTTTGGTGTATGGTGGCTCCGAAAGTCATGTCTCGTCTGAAAATCTTAATTTAAGGCAATGAAATGTAGTGATAGCAGTGCCAACTTGCAATCTCGAAAAGTCACGGTCAACAGAATTCTGGTCGCACTGTCATAGGCGCGGACACCACCACTTATGAAAGGTTCTATTTAAAGCTTTGTGACCACGTGGTAGCACCACCATGGCGGCTCTATCTGAAAGAAGCCAACTCTGCGAGACATTCCTCCCGGGGACAATTTCCGGAAAGATAAAATGTTGAAGGGACCTTTATGGTTGTTAGAATCTCAAAATACACCTTCTAAAACGAAGGAGTAATCCTTGGAAAAATCTCGGTCAGGATGGTCAGTTGTTCATCACTACTTGCTAATGGTTGCGGGTTCAAACCTCTTTGACTTCTTTATTGCCGATTCGCAAGTAGTGATCTTTACCACTACTAAACACTAGCTGGGTGTGGCTTTCTACTTGTGTCACAGAAAGTAACATTGTTACAATACACTGTAGATTGTTGGAAAATGACTTGGGGGTAGCCGTGTTCAAATGTTGCCTTGGCGTCAATAAGAAAACATATTAACATACAATATTTCAGACCTATAAAAATAATTACAAAATCTCCTTAAGCTTTCCTTGCCAACAAAAGCTACATAAAAGTCGAGAATGACTTGTAACAGTGCTCTGGAGATATATGGGCTAGTCGGATCATATGAGGCGAAAGAGACACACTCAATGTATGTTTTATCTTGTACATGGTTGTGCTTTTATCTGTATCATTACTCTCTTTTCTTACATTCTTCGTTTATTACTAACCTGTGTAGGTTGTAGCAAGAATTTCATCATAGCCTGCATTGCCAACAACTCCACCCTGAAGCGAAGTAATGCTTTCATTGCATACCTAGAAAAAAAAACAATAAAAAAAAATCAACTAGTAAATGGGACGCAAAGTATGAGAAAAGAAAACCGAGTCGTTATGAAGTGCAAAACATCAAGTCAAACGTACCAGCCGTCCTGAATGTGGTTTCCCAGAGTTATTCTCAGTTTCACCTGGCGAACATCGAGATGGAATCTAGACAAAGGCCTTGGCCATTACCCTGTTTCGGAATGAGTGCTCGAAAAGTCGTGTCATTTATTAGTCTTGTCACGGACTCATGTCTAGTCAATAGAATATCAATCAAATACATTGAAAATTTGGCTATTTGTAAACAAATTTCCCTATGCTTTGTCATTACATAAAAAAACAATATCATTTGCATACTTACGAATCTAAAACTTCGAATTTTTTTTTTGGGTGTATTGGAAGGACTACCCCACACAGTAGAAAATTATTTTCAAAGAACGGACTGTTTTTGCTCTGATGAAAAGTTGATAGAAATCACTTTTTTTTAGAAGCAATATGTGGGGCTCAGGGCGTGGTTCTCGAGAAAGACAGCCACAGACACTTAAAAAGGTTATTTTTTTTCGTTTTTTTTTTACTATTTTTTTTCACTTCTAGAGCCTGAATGGTTAAACCAATCGAGACTGTATAAATTTATGAAAAACACTAACATCATATATATATATATGTTTGTGTGTGTGTGTGTGTGTGTGTGTGTGTGAGAGAGAGAGAGAGAGAGAGAGAGAGAGAGAGAGAGAGAGAGAGAGAGAGAGATTGATTGATTGATTTTGAAAATCAACCCTATGTCTACTAAGGAAATATGTTTAAAACAGTTCCGCAAATATTTTTTGAATCACATACCCCAAATTTCCAAAATGTATTCTTAAAACAGCTTAAGAATATTTTAAAAGCATATTACTTGTATAGGTGCTTCATACTTTTGTAACTTAAAAAAAAAAACTAACATTAAATAGTATATTCATGCAATGATTTCAGTGCATTTTAGAAATATTCATACAACGAAAATCTTTTAACAATCTTTCCAAAATATATCAAAATCATTTCACTGATGTACAAAGTTATTTTTCTAGAATATGTAAGAGGTTTTAAAAAAATATGTAGCAAATATTAGTCATATGCTTTAAAACTATTCTTTACGAGAATTTTTTTGAACTACTGCCCGTCGTAAAAAGTTTCTGGTAAACTTTACTTTTATATGGGCCAGTCTAGTAACTTTGGACTTCGGCCCGTCACGATTCGCCTTTAGCTGTTAAAATCCACACCCATGCCCTCCCGGGGGACTCGAACCCGGGACCTTCGAGCCGATGGCTTACCGCCGCAGACCGCTCGGCCACCCGGTCGCCTACTGCACACGTAAATCATAAAAATAAATGTAAAATGTCAGAAAAAAATTTCTCTGCTAAGTGAGTAACAGATCATTGGTACGATTTAATTATAAACAGGGATAAATTGGGAAGACTGTGCCAGGACTTTACTATAACTTTTTTAACTTTATTTTATATGGGCCAGTCTAGTAACTTTTGTCATCGGCCCGTCATGATTCGACCCTATACACCTAATTAAAATCAATAAACACCCATGCTCCTTCCTGTACTCGAACCCGGGACCTTCGTGTCGTTGGCCTAACGCCTTAGAACGCCCCGGTCGTCACGACTTTAATATAGAACTGACGAGTGCAGCGTAGAAAAGGGTTCTCAAATTCAAAACTAAGCATATGAAAATATTTCCATCTTTCTGAAACACACGGCATAATAATTTTCTTTGGCATCTTTCCCTATTTACCATCCAATGGGACTTAATTTCTGAATAGCCGCCCTCCTCCCCACCTGTTGTTTCTACATTATTATTATCACATAATAATTTTTTATCTTTCTATTGGTTTTTGTTAATTTTGACTTACATGGTTGAATCTTAATGTTGGTTGTCCATCGTCACCATCATCATATGTATACACTTCTATTGATCCATCATCTCTCCCGACTAACAGATCTCGAATTCCATCTCCGGTGATGTCATAATTGTCCAGGCAAAGGATTCCGCCACGATGCTTCTCATTCTCCAGTAACCATTTGTGAGTTGGTCCAGCTCTATATGTATGGAAGTGACAAATTGATCATGAGAAAAATATGATAATTTCTGTGAAAAAGGCTAATAAGAATCTAGTTCGCCGCCATCTTGAGATGCATCGTTTGCATAGCAAATAAAACTAGCATTTGCTCGGAAATGCACTGTTGTAATCAAATTTGACATGCATTCTAGTTCAAAGGTTACATAAACTTTAAAACATTACCTCCACAGGACTCTGTGATGTGCAGTTATTTCATATGTTCAATGTATTTTCCTTGTGGTGAACACATAAGGCGTTTTGTTCAGTCACTATTCACCCGTATGAAAATATCTGGAGAAATACTATCACAGGCCTCCAGAATACCTGGTTCAAGGTAGTGTTTGTTGTAATATTTTACTTGTTATATGTTGTAAACGCCCTCCACCACCCAGCATACATAATAGAAGGGGGTTCATGGAACCATTATTGTTATGAAAGCATGACGACCCATTCTCTGCGGGGGAATGGCAATATTTTAATTTCATCAAATGACAACAGGGTTAAATTACTTTTTTTTAAAGTCTTCCAATTCTCTTAGACAAAATATTATTATCTTGGAATTTCTGTGAATAGGTTTTGGGAGAAATCACATGTGGAACCCTTACATACTATCAACTTAAAATTTGCAAGTGTCCATGGGGCATACACCATTGTGAGATACCTGATTTTGAAATTTGCCTTCTACAAAAATACTTCAAGTTAAATCTATCAATAAACATAACTAAACAGGGCCACGGTCTTCACATCAAAATGCTGAGCTCATGAAAGAAGTCAACTCTAAAATTCAGCCAAGCAGTACGTTATCAATCTACTAGTAAGGTTACAAAAGACTATTCGAATTACTGCTCACTTATTCAAACTTAGCCAGTTCTTACCTAGTCATACAAAAATAAAGTATTTATTGACATTCTAATATTTTTGTATAGCGAAGTAAGGACTAGTTAAGTTTGAATAAGTCAGTGGCAATTCGAGTGCTCTTAACTTCACCAGTAGACAGGGATTCCGCTAGGATTTTCAATTTGAAGGGGGGGGGGGTGTAAAGTCAAAATTGGGAAGGTTTAACTGTAGTACTGCACGGTATCCATAGATTTTTTACCGTAAAAATCTTAAAGTTGCGGGGAGTGTACTCGAGATTTGGGGGGTCTGGTACAATCACTGCCAGTAGAGCTATGAAAGACAAGTCACACTAAAGTCAATCTTATGAGAGGAGCAACACCGTACTGGCATAAATCCAAAACTGTTTCCAATTGAGATGAATGAAACGTTCGATTCTCTTTTCATACTCTTTATATTCAGTGGGAGGTATTGGCAATAGAATGCCAAGTCAAGGTTTATTGTGGGCTATCTGAATAACGAATATTTTCACGGGTCATTTTATGACGGTACGTTTTCACATAATTGAAGAGTGTCACAGCAAAAGGAGCTATGTGTCAATTTGGGTAACATTAATTTAACGTAAAATAATGGCGCTATAATCTACTGGCGATATGCTGACAGCTACAATGTATTGTATATCTACCACGAAATAGGTGTGCCTTTCTTGTTATGTAGTAAGTATACTTCCGAACATTTTAGCTGATTTTTATACAGGATGAACAAAAATTCATTGTCAAAACTCTAGGAACGAAAAGTTCTCATCAAAATAAGGAAAAAATGTGTCTTTGTCGAATTCGCTTAGTTTTGGAGCTACAGGCTATCGAAAGCGTGGGAAAATGAAATTTAGAGCTTGATATTTCAAATACCATTAGCCATAGTGCTGTTACCGCCCATACAATTCATTTTATCTTTATCTTCAAATACCATTAACAGTAGAACTGCGGGGCCAAGGTACCCTCAAAGACTTCCAACCTGCTCTATACAAAAATGCATATTTCGAAATTGTGCAATGGTTGCCCAAGGGATTTCCCAGAGGAACTAAGGGATTCCCAGAAATTATCTGAAGTAAAAGTAGGCCGAAATGTGGATGAATTTGACGACTTTCCAGCAGGTATTTACACTAAGTCGATATCTCAAACAGATTCCATTTCCCGAGTGATTATTGTAAAAAATTACGTGGTTGCATAACCAACAGGAGTCAGAACTATTCTCCGAACTGCAATACATTCAACGAACGATTGATTTATTTGTTATCAATAAGAGAGAATGTCATTGCAAACCTGGATGGTGATGATTAATCATGTAAATAGTGCAGTATAGGGTAATGAACGACCGCAGTGGGTAAGTGGTCACAGGTTTCAGATCATGAGTCACAGATAGAGTTCCGCGTTTGAGTCCCGACTGGGAATCAACTTTGTGTAATTTGAAAG
>JAGDQP010005948.1:0-12042 GCA_022664845.1 Lepisma saccharinum | reverse complement strand
ATGGCAAGGGAATGGCACAGATTTATTAATGTCAAAGGAAAAAATAAGACGTGTCAATTCAGTTGACATAACGTGCACAATATTCCAAATACATTTACGTCTGATCGTGCTCTTGCATTTCTACGTTAGGACTTTGAAATCTGAACATGTTGAGATCTGCCTATTCATGACGAATATATACATATTAAACGAGAATGGTGAAGTGAGGTTGCGTTTTAAGTTGAAAGTTCAAGTATTGAGATTTGAAACAAAAAATTTTGAGGGAAGATTTGTTTCATTCCAAAGTAACAGATTCTAAATAATTTGGACTTTTGGAAAGAAATTATCATGCGTCGTTACTTGAAAACAGGTATCCTAAGTTTTATTCTTTAGAACTTGGGAGAGGCTGTCATTATTGGGTCGTATAGCGATGATTTACAGTGTCAACATGAGCAGTTTTATGTTAAACGCGTGGAAGTAGGCGGTATATGAAACTGAACAGAAACACGAAGCATTCACATGGTTGTCCTTTAAATTACATTGCTGAGAAGGCCGGAACAAGTCTGGAAGAGAATTTTTGCCGTCCATCAATTTTCCAAGGCAAGGAATGGGACAGATAAGGCAAAGCCTTATTTCGATTGAATGCATTATGCAAATGCATAGTAACTAGTAAAGAACCTCCGTTTGGAACAGTCTCGGCTGTGTACATCCACGTGCAGACGAACATATTTCTAGAAAGAGACTTAAAAATAACTAATTAATTGAACCCAACCTTTACTCACCGAAACCTTTATTCTTCTGGACTATGACATAATTAATCTTTTGGTTTGAACATTGCTGCCTATTCAACTTCATTTCATCTCCCTAATTTTCAAAGAATTATTTAAAGAATATTCTGTATAAAAAGAATAAAAACTTTAGATCTCTGATTTTATGCAACCACGCATGGTAGATTCTTTCACAAAATTAAAATTATTTAGACCTGTTATTTTGGAAATACACGAGTCTTCCTTCAGAATTTCTTGCTCCAAATCATAATAATACTTGAACTTTCAACTTAAAACGCAACCACACTTCACCATTCTCGTTTTAGATTCCAAAATCCAAACGTACAAATGTAGAGGCCAATCAGACGTAAATGTGTTTCGATTGTCAAATGAATTCAAACGTTTCTTACTGTTTTTCTTTGCCATTCATAATTATTAATAAGTCTGCGACACTCCCTTGCCATGATTTCTACCAAAAAAAAAAAAAAAATACAGACTGTAGTTATGGGTTGTTTAGTAACCAAGGACCTTATCCCCATCTCGCTTCCATTAAGTTTTTGTTTTGTGCTTTCAAATTACACAAAGTTGATTCCCGGTCGGGACTCAAACGCGGAACTCTATCTGTGACTCATGATCTGACACCTGTAACTACTTGACCACTGCGGTCGTTCATTACCCTATACTGCACTATTTACATGATTAATCATCGCCATCCAGGTTTGCAATTACATTCTCTCTCATTGATAACAAAAAAAACAATCGTTTGTTGAATGTATTGCAGTTCGGAGAATAGTTCTGACTCCTGTTGGTTATGCATCCACGCAATTTTTACAAAAATCACTCGGGAAATAGGATCTGTTTGAGATATCGACTTAGTGTAAAAGGAATTATTGTTACCTGCTGGAAAGTCATCCAATTCATCCACATTTCGGCCTACCTTTACTTCAGAGAATTTCTGGAAGTCCCTTAGTTCCTTTGGGGAATCCCTTGCGCAGCCATTGCACAATTTCGAAATATGCATTTTTGAATAGAGCAGGTTGGAAGGCTTTCAGGGTACCTTGTTTCCGCAGTTCTACTGTTAATGGTATTAGAGTTATCAAGCTCTAAATTTCATTTTCCCACGCTTTCGACAGTCTGTAGTTCCGAAACTAAGAGGAATTCGACAAATTACAGAGACACATTTTTTCCTTATCTTGATGAGAATTTTTTCGTTCCTAGAGTTTTTACAATTAATTTTTGTTCACCCTGTATAAATGACTTTTTTCCTCTAGTTCACAAAATTTATGTTGGGACTTGGTCTCTCTTGAAATAACACCCTTTAATCGTTACCAATTTTAATTCTTAGAAAGTGTCAATTAATAAGTTAAGGTTTGAATATATAATCATACATTTAAGTTACCTTCCTTTACTACTTTTAATGCATAAAACAAGGTTACTCAAAACGATTTCGGTAACTTTGATTATTTTATTCACAACAGATCAATAGTTTATTAGGTAAATGCTTGAAAGTACGAAGTTAATAAATATTAAAATCCTCATCAGTGTGACCGAGCCGCCGTAGCTTAGTGGTAGAGCATTGGCATAGCATTCGGGAGGTTGTAGGTTCGATCCTAGCGGCCTACCTCCTCCTAACCGAGGTTTTTCCATCTTCCTCAGTCACACTAGGCAAATGCCGGGATGGCTCCTTCAACATAGGCCCTGGCCGACACTTTTCTCCTCCCCTATCCCGGCCTTAGCCTTAGATGCCTAAAGGCCATAAAAATAATTCAAATTCCTAACCGGTGTAAGGCCCTGCGAACTCAAAACAAATGTTTCTTAGCTTATGCTGCTAAAAGCTCATTAGGTGTACTAGAAATCGTCGAAAGTGGAGGGTACAAGAAGGGGAGGGGGATCACAACACTAAATTTCTTACGACCCCTCCCCCACCAACTAAAAAAAAATTCATGAAAGTGCGGTCCGGTGATGCTGGTGGCAACTAAAAAAACAGTTAACTGACATAGGAGATTCAGATAATTTATTTCATTTAGAAATATTTGCTGCCTTCCGCAATGTCATTCAAGCGCCAATATTCTATCCACTGAAATTTCTGTTTCCTTTTCTTTATATAGTACTTGTCAGTATATTACTACTGAACACTTTATATATATATATATATATATATATATATATATATATATATATATAATGTTATAACTTTGAATAAGCCTATATTTCTCCTTTCTTTTAATGATTTGATCATACCTTCCTATTTGAACAAGTCCAATCTTTCCATCAGCTGTTCCGTATAGAATTTCTTCGCCACTATCTCCTCCATCATTGTAAAACAGATGAAGAACTGTTGGTGTTGAAGGCACTTCAATGTTGTGTAAGACATCTGACTGCTTTAGAACACGAAGCATTCTGTCCTCACATGCCAAAATCGGAACCAAACTACGAGTCTGATAAAGAAAGGAAAATAAATGGGTTTAAAACTTAGCTAAAGCACGTAAACTAATAAATATTTCATATTTTTAATCTCTTACGATAAAATTATAAATGAAAAATTATAAATAATAAGATATTTACATAAAGTGTAATCATCTAATTAAAATTACAGTTGAATTGCGCAAAAAAATGCAATTATTTTAAAGATTACATTTGAAAATTACCTCGAAAACATCCATGTACTTTACTTTAAGCATCCGAGACTGCCACTCCCACTAACCTTTTCACATGGAAGAGCTATTACGTCTCTTATCATATCACTGCACAGATAATAATTGGCATCTTGGCAATCGTGGTAGTGATTGTATACATAGTCTCCGCATACAAGTAGATCGCTTCCACTGACATGCCTGTCAAATTCAAACAAAACTGAGTTATTTTACTTGGGCGTGGTTTAAAATAAAACAGTTTGTCTATAAATTACTATGATAAACTAGGAAGGTAATCAATAAAAGAAGTTCCTATAAACATTAACTAAATTAAATCTATGGCTTACGGAACTCGCAAGTTCCTATAGCTCCTATGTAGTTCCTTATTTTGAAGCTAGAGGCTCCAAAGTGTTTCGAGGCATCGTCATAACTGACGTAATATACCGCCGACAAATAATGCTGAAAAAAAGTGTCGGTTTAGCAAATAACAATCGAACTTGCATCCCAATATTCTACTTGGATAATTTACGATTGAAAGAGTGAAACATAGAGGGGGATTCCCCCCACAAAAGATTTTCACTGTCACGGAACTGATGCTCCGGAGCAAACATGCATATGCCCTCTAAACTACATTCTTCAATAGACATTTCCGTTTTCCACGTCCTTATATATTTTACAATTTGGTTGTGTACATCAGATTAAATAATATATAATGTATTTGAAATTTCAGTGCTACGGTTTTCCGTTACGTAGAAATATAGCATGAAATACTGAGAATTCAATCTCCTACGTCATAGAACGAAAATCATCCTCTGATTGGTTTGACGTAATCAATCCGTACTATTTCGGTAGCTATATGCTTCTCCCTATGACGTTTCTTATTCAGAAGTTTGAAGACGAAAAAACAAAAAAGAGAAAGAACATTTGCATCATCACTTAACGAAATAATTAATGTACAAATCTGCAGAACACATTTCAATAAGTTAAAACACCAAAACATGTTTTTAATAACTGAAATTGCTCGAAACAACCAGGGGAAGTCTTAACTTGCAGTGCTCTTCTTATCGCTGGTTTGTATCACTTTCGATGTCTTGACAATTTGGCGCAATTGGTTGGCGCATGCAACTTTTAACTTTTTATACTTTCACCTAAGGTTATTCGAATCCTATCAAAGACCGTGTTTTATTTTACTTCACGAAACGCAAGAGTAACTTCAATGTAAAAGTTTCAATTTACGTTTTTGTTTCTTACATCCATTTTTTATTATTTTTTACAATGACATATTAAAACTATTCAATATATTCACGGGCTACAAGTAGTATGTTAAATTGTTAACAGATGGCAGTAATGAACGCTATTAATTCATGTGCTTTTAAGTTCTTGAAAAATGCTTCACTACCATTCATTAAAAAAGTATACGATTGTCGAACGTAAAAACCCACATTTATTTTACAGAAAAAATAGGTAATTCTTTTTAAATACAAGAGTTCTAAAGAGCATTATCAGAAGATATATTATGATTTAATCATGAAAAAAGAGCTGCCATAAATTAGTCTTGAAGCTACCAAAATATATCAATATCTTAAAAAAGTATTAAAAGTTAAAAATCAATTTTAAATGAAGAAAACGAACTAAATGTCGTGTTAAGGCATACAGAAACACTATTCACCACTTATACTATTTCTTTCGATCCATTTTTGCTATCTCTTTTAAACAATACTAACCAATCAAATGCCATCCGTATGTTAACGACAAGCAATCGGCAGACTGATTACGTCATAACATGGAGGCGCCCGATTAAGCGCAAGGCTGAGACTCTTTTGAAGCAAGTCTTTATTATCCTTGATAAATGGATCACAAAGAAAAGAAAATGTTTTCCGTAGTCTACTTTAACAGAAGAATTTTTTATTGCAATAAAAAAATACTACCGGAAATGTCCATTATAAAGTTTACTCAAATGCAATCCTTGGTTACAAATTTGTTTGTGGTCTGTTAAACTGGCACGTCTTTTGTCATTATTTAACGAGATATCACATTATTCGTAACGATGCGGCAAGAAGTGCCGAAACTATGCCTTTTTTTCTACATATGTCCACATGAGCTTTACTTTTGTCTTGCTGTTAATAATTAACTCCCAAAGTTTACTGCAGTATTTTAGGTACACAACTGTATAACGTAAGCGTTAAACTTTCTAGGATCATTTACTTTAACACAAAACAAAATTAAAATTGTACCAGAAATGATTTAAGAATCCAGGATAATGTTGTGCCTAGCTTCTTAACGAGAAATTCAAATTCTTCTTTCAATACCTCAGAAGTAACTTCTACGACGCACACACAAAAAAAGACAAAACATACGACGTTAACAACAGTACTCTTTCCCCCCCAAATAATACTTGCTTGCTTACTTACTCTATGGCTTACGGAAGACGCAAGTTCATCGCCGCAGTAACAAACGTTCTCCATAGAATTCTATCCTGAACAAGATCAAGCCAGTTTTCATCACAAAAACCTATTCTCGAAGATCCCTTCCGACGTCGTCTCGATCTTCCTAACTGTCTCCTTCCCTCAGGTTTACCAACCACGATAAATATAATCTTCGTTTCTCTCCCATCCGAGCTACATGGTCTGTCCACGTCAGTCGTCGCGATTTCATTATTCTTACAACATCAGGTGAGTCGTAAAGTTCATTATGCAGTCTCCTCCATTCCCCAGTCATCTCGTCCAGCATATATTTCTCAAGACCTTATTTGCAAACACTCGTAATTTATGTCCACCTGCTAGGGTCGTAATTTATGTCCAACTTTCGCAGCCGTCAAATATTACCGGCAGAATAACCGTTCTGTATATTTTCAATTTCAACTTTCTTGATATTAATAGCGAGGTTAGGAGTTTCTAGACTGAGTAGAAACAAGCGTTGCCCGATGCTAAGCGACTTTTCCCGTTTTTGCTTGCATATCCTCCCAAGTATTTAAATTTGCTTACTTTTTCTATGTTCTCATTCTTAATTATAAAATATGTATTTCCGTTATTTCCTGTGTTCCTGCTTGTTATCATGTATTTTGTTTTCTCCATGTTTACCTGTACACCTATCTCATCGCACGCTTCTACTAAGACATCGGTGTTACTTTGTAGGGAATCTATATCGTACCCTACTAAATCTACATCATCCGCGTATACGATCAGTTGAGTCAAGCCATTCAATATTCAATTCTACCCCTTTTTGTCCTCTTTTATTTTCTGAATTGCATATTTTAAAGCAAAGTTAAACAGTAACGGTGACAAGGCATCAACCTGTTTCAATCCGTTGCGAATTTCGAAACTCGACATATTATTAGTATTACCTATCCGTACTCTGCTTATTGGGTCACTGAGACACATCCTCACTAGTTGATCGGGTTTTCTGAATTCCAAATTGTAACGGGATATCGTATAGTTTTTTTCCTTTTGAGCTTTCTTAAAGTCAATAAATAACTGGTGAACAGTCCCACTGTACTCCCATTTCTTCTCTAAGATTTGTCTCAAGGCGAAAATCTGGCCCAGTGTGGATCTATTTCTTCTAAATCCACATTGATGATCTCCGATTATTTCATCTACGTATACGCTTAGGCGAGTTAGCAGGATATTACTCAGTACTTTGTAACATGTTGTGAGTAACGAAATTCCGCGGTAATTATTACAGTCCGATTTATCACCTTTTTTATAAACCGGAACTATTATTGAGGTATTCCATTCCTTTGGAAGCTTCTCCTTTCTCCATATAACACTTATCAATTTACAAAGTTCCCTGATTAGTGCCGTTCCTCCCGCTTTTATTAATTCGGCTGGGATATTGTGTATTCCTGGTAATTTGAAATTTTTCAATTTCTTTACCGACATTTCGATCTCGATACGTTCGGGTATTCACGGTTCTACTGTATATATTTTAAATTCCTCTGTTGTTTCTCCGTTGTGTACATTAAGAAGTTTGACAAAATATTTTTTCCACACATCGATAATTTTAGTCGGATCCCCTTGAAGATCTCCGCGTTCATTTCAAATCATCCCTAATCTAGACTGGTAACCTTCCCTTAACGAGTTTACCCCTTTTTACAGATCTCATATGCTATTGGTCTTGCCGTTTTCCTCTATCTCCTGAATCTTCTGCGTCAGATATTCTCGCTTTTTGTTTCTGAACCCGCGTGAGACGTTGCGTTTCGCGTTGTTGTAGTGGTTGGTATTTGCTTCGCTTTTATTACTTAACCATCGTTGCCTTGCTTGTTTCCGTTCCTCACGAAGCCAAGGTTTGTTTTTCTGCTGTTTCTTCTCACCTACACGTTCCTTCGCTGCGCCCTTCACTGTATCACGAATTGCCTCCCACATCTTACTTACATCAATTTCACTATTAATTTCATCTTTATTACTACTAGAGTCGGCTAAGATTTCGAATAATAATCTTCCCCTAAATAATAACAACAATACAACGAGTATTTAATTGTACAGAATTTCACTTTTAAAAGATCCATGTTGGAAAGTTGCTTTGAGTCACGTGTTACACGTGAAATAAAAGTCGTTTATTCAACGTTTCTTTAGCGTACAAACTAAACAAGAAAAAATTGTCTTTACACCAAGTATTACTAGTGGCGACATTAAATCTTCTTGTTTGGATAGGGTGTCCATATCATGTTTATACAGAATACCCATTCTTTTCCTTGAACATAAGAAAACCTTAAAATGAAAAGATTGTCCATGAAAATATAACCTAACATTAATCAAGATACAATAAACCCAAGGCCACTAACATTACAATATACTATTTATAGTTGAACGTTGAGCTTGATTGCTGTACACGGCACCTTGCCGTGACTAATTATATTAAGCGGACAGGTTAGAAAGCACAAGACGTACATCAGAGCATTTTAACGAAAAAAAAAAATACAAAAGAAAGGAACTAAGACAACGTTATACGGGAATGTTACAATGAATTATGATAATTACGTATTGTGAAGACTTGGGACCCTGATGTTAAAGCAATATGATTTAACAGACTTTATACTTCTACAATATTTTATTTTTTCAGTTTTGCATATTTCATATATCTTTTAAACGGTCTGAGCACACTTAACCTTCGTTCATGGAATCTGTCACTAATGTTTTTAGTAAATTAAATCTTTCACTCGTAGATTTGAAGTATATTGGCACCAAATACCTCATATTTAAATTTAAAAAATAAATAGGAACATTCTTCCTTGAGCAGGTACACCTTAAGTTGACAGGTGACAGAAGAGGGAAGCTTATCTTTACGCGACATCATACCAACTTCGTTATTCAATATCTAACACAAAAGCAAGGCCCATTTCTCGTTGAAAAGGTTACGATTTAACTTATATGTAGAAAAAATAATTATTTCAACAAGTAAACTATAAAAAGAATAAGAAATGGTTTACATCAGTTTCAAAAGATCGCAATAAAAAATGGATGCTACTCACATTGACTTTATTTCTTCAGTAAGGTTAGTAGGAAAATCCAAAAAGAGTTTTCCTTTCTTCGTAAAGCCTCTAACTTCATTCTCAGAAGATATAAATATTTTGTCTTTCACTGTACCTGTGAAAGAAATCTCATGCAAATGAGTGTATACACTTATACATGTTTAAAATATTACTCAAGAAGGTATTATAATTCAGATTTTTGCATACTTCTCGTATTTCTTGTTCATGCCCAAACACCTCACAAGGGAACTGTCCGAATGGGTCACTCGAGTTGCTAAACGAGATGTATCACATACGAAAGAGGGTGGGAAAATATGTGCATATGCAAAATTTTAGCGACTGAGGGCAACATGGAGAAGCGTGAGAGCCGGAAGAAATGTGGCCTACAGTAGGGTTTAAGAACACAGAAATCTAAGGAATAACACTTGTTCGGTGTGAATAGTGACAGAAATGCAAGTCAAATCTATAGTAGTAGATACATGATAAGATTTGCTGTATGTTGAGGAATGCGAACATCATAGCTGCCATCTTGAATTTGGATTCAAAATGTTAAATAGAAAGTGAGTCATGTGACACATCAATTAGGACTGAAATTTTACCGGAAATTCATTGGTGTCAATGTAATTTTATTGTGAGTTGAGAACTAACATCATTAAAGAAAGACGAATTCATTTATTCAAAATCGTTTAACAGATGTCACGTCAGTAGAATGCAAAAGTAAGAGTTTAAAGAACTCTAGTTTCCAGACAAGACTGTTCTTCGCACACTGACCATATGAAATGCGTACACAGATGCAAAAGAAAAATTACGAGTAAGTAAAAGAAGGTATCACATGAGACGGAAGAGAGCCCAGGTAAGCCAGCGCCACCTACAACGTACTGTGCTGTTAACAGAAGGAGTTTAAGTGAAAGAGCTGAACAGCTTATTTCTGCGTTATCAGCGAAGTAGACGAGTTTAGAGAGAGGAGAGTGAGTGGGAGTAGTTTAATGTCCCCCGGGTGGTTGAGCTCCAGTAAAATAAGTGCTACAAATTCACAGTTTATATTCTACAGCTTCAGTTTTAGAAGTTAATTGTACTGTGTGTTTCAGTATGAATCCCCAAGGCCCCAAGTAGTTGTGTCATTATTGGTTCGTGAGTTTGGGACATGCGATGATAATCCCTGTCCAAAAGATCATAATGTTTTTGAATGCATCATAAACTTATTAGTGTATAATGATACAGTGCTGGAAGAATAAAAAAGTGTGTTAGATGAGAATGAGAGAGACAGTGAAAGTAGTGACTGTGACCATATGGTAGAAACAGGTGTAACGGAAGCTCAGTTCATTAAAAAACTGAGAGTAATTCTAATCAGGGTAGTAGTTCTTCATACGTTCTTTCTCCACCAAAACAGCCAACTAAATATACGAAGCAACAATTCGAGAAAACCTATAATTACTGGATTGAGACAGAAAGAAACATCTGGCAAAAGACGAAAGTCGTCATCTGTATTTTCACACTTCAAGTTTCTTCAGGGGAATTTGAAGCCCCTTCGTAACTCTGAACGAAACTTGAACAAAGCGTCTATGAAGAAAATAAACTACGAGGTACTACTACGTTTTAAAAGAACGCGCAACATGAATGGAATAATTCATGACCGGACAATTAGAATGTGGGCGATGCAAATAAAAAAAGACATGGATTCATCTGCCACTCTTAAATTCAAAGCATCTTCGTCGTGGGAAGCTAAATTTAAAAAGCGTAACGATATTGTGTCACGCAAAATTACTTCCTCCGTGTCTAAATCTGCCAACGATGATCAAGAGCTATATAAAACTGCAGATAAGTTTGTTGCTGAAACAAAGGCTATAACTGTCAACGAAGACCTCACTTTAGGCCAAGTTTTAAACACAGATTAAAGTAGATTTGATAAAGAAATGCATTCAGACAGGGCACTGGACAAGAAAGGTGCAAAATGGGTGTATTCCAGCATAGGATCAACGACAGCAGTTACACACTCTTATATGATAATGCCTATTGTGTCAATAGATGGGAAACATTTATCGCCATTATTTCTTATTTCCGCAGAACCTACAGGTAAATTTCCGGCAAAGATGCCTGACACTCCTTCAAATATTAAGGCAATTGCTAGGAAAACAGCCAAAATGTGCAAGAATGATTTCAAGTTCTTTCTTCAAGAAGTGTTCTGGCCAAATGTGTCCGAGACTCGCGTATTGCTGCTGGTTGATTCGTGGTCTTGTAACAAGGATGATCAATTAATACATTCTACTGTTCCAAGATAATGTTGAATTTCACACACAACTGATATCTTCGAAATGCACTGGATTTATTCAACCTCTAGACGTTGGAGTTTTTCGTACTTGCAAGCAGTACGTAAGGTTCATCACTGATGTCGCATTCCACATTGATGAGTTTCAAGTCTGGTACCGTGACAATTTAACCCATGTCCAAGCTTTTACTCATTTTCAGTTTAGTGCTCCCCGGTTCACTAAACATTTTCAATAAACATGCCTTCTACAGGACTGGATATCTTGAAGAGAATCCGGGAAAATTCCAAACTCCAATGGACTTTTGTTTTGATTATGAAACATCAGTAGTTCGTCCGGAGACTCATTGTACTGATCCAAGTTTCTTCAGATGCGGACACTGTGAAAGCTTCTTTTGCGTCCATCACGCTCTTATAGATACTCTACACATCAACTGTACTTCACAGATAGGTAAAGTACCTTTATCAGTCTAATTGTAGTTTTAATAGCTTATTTTTTGATGAGAAATGTTAGTCTATTTCAGAAGACCGACGGTGTATATTTGCATTTCTAATCACCAGACGTACTTGTTTTCAGGTGGTACGGTTTATCTCTTAATATGACGATAACTATCTATCTTCCACACTGCAATATTACCAGCAATTTAACTGTGAAAATATGTACTGTTTGTACTAGTCTTTTTGCGGTGCATCCTGTGACCACATTTAGCAGACAGTTTAAAGAATGGACATTTCCGGTAGTATTTTTTTATTGCAATAAAAAATTCTTCTATTAAAGCAGACTGCGGAAAACATTTTCTTTTCTTTCTGTGATGAATTTATCAAGAGTTATAAAGACTTGCTTCAAAAGAGTCTCAGCCTTGCGCTTAATCGGGCGCCGCCATGTTATGACGTAATCAGTCTTCCGACTGCTTGTCATTGACATACAGATGG
>JAGDQP010005947.1:53737-75114 GCA_022664845.1 Lepisma saccharinum | reverse complement strand
CGTTAGTAGACCAATTAATTTTTGGAGTCAACGATACCAACCTAAGGAAAAGATTACTTTCCAATGAAGATCTAACTTTTGAGGATGCGGTTAAATTAGCATTACATCACGACATGATTGAACGTGATAGTCAGGAACTAGCAGTTCGAAAATTTCCATTCAAGCCAGGAGATCCATCGATTAACTTCATTAAGCATACTAGAGGCAATGCTTCTGAGAAACGTAACTCAACACTCTCAGATACATGGATTCACCGTTGCAAATTTTGTTCCCGTTCTCACAAAAGAAATTTGTGTCCGGCATACAGGAAGAAGTGTAATCGGTGTCTCAACATTGGCCACTTTCAGGTTTGCTGTCCTCAAAATGTGAAGAATAAATATGAAAATACAAATACAAATCGATATCCGCACAGGCAAGTCAATGAAACATCCACGGATACTTCAAATGAACACAGTAATGTAATAGCAGGGATTGGAATAGATGATATTTGGTTGGGTTATATTGACAGTGCTGCAAAAGAAAATGAATCCCCACCTTTTGCGATTACCTTTTTATTACAAGAGAAGCTCCTTAGTGCTCTCGTAGATACCGGTAGTCAATATAGTATAATGAGTAAATCAACATGGAATGCATTAAATATCAACGTCAATCTAATTCCAACAGATATTCATCTTATTGGTATCGGACAAACAAAATTTCAAACTACAGGATCTACTGTACTTCCCATACTCATCAAAAACAACATCTATAAAATACAATGGATTATTGTAGAAGCAGATTTGCCTCACAATATTTTGGGAAGAAGTGCGATGGATATTATTATACCTAATTGTTGAAATCGGTTTTGGAATAATGTGAAGTATCAAGATCAAGGTAGGCTTAACTTCAGCTACTCACAACAGTTGGAAAATAGACATAACATACCATTCTATCAAAGAAGGAACTTTCGTTCTAGTAGACCATCATTCGATAATAATGGAAAGTGGAATCAAGACAAATGCTGGTATCAAATGCAATCAGACATTCAAAATTTGTTTTCAACAATGAAAGCATTACAACAAGCGCAATTTCAATTCCAGAATCAAGTACAATCTCATCTAAATACATTGTGTATGCAAGTGACAAGTGAAATTAGCCCAAACGTGACAGTGACAGTTCCAAATGAAGTACTTAACAGGTACTTAAATTATTTCAACAGGTTAAACTAAAATCATCACATAATCCCATTGATGAACAGAAGTGTAACGACGAAAATGAGGTTCAACTCAAGAAGGATTCAAGCATCGACAAGTGGAAGACGTGCTGCAAGAATTTGGATTTGAACAGTACTTACATACAAAAACTTTTCAGCCCAACTTATCTGTATGGCAATCCTGGATAGATAAAGGATATGAACATGCAATTTCTGATGATGTAAATACCTTATTAGCTGGAATGGAACAATTATAAAATAACACAGATTCATATTCAGCTGTGTTGCACTTTTTCTCTTAGATCTAATCGGGACTGATGTTATTTCAGTGCTACAAATATTTCATTGAATCGGAACTTGGTATATTAAGATTTTATCAAGATACAGAATCTATGATATGTATTTAAAAGATTTGATCATTAATTAATTATGAGATTACGACTGTGATATCAGAAACTAGTTAATCGTAATGTGTCAACACCAAGATAATTCTTAATTTTTAATTATTTTCATACTTCATATCTTATTGTAATTATGTGTGTTCAAATGTATTTTATTTCATTGATTGTTGTGTAAGTAATCATGGTTATGTGAAAGTTGTTGACATGGAACTAAAACACATTAACATGTACATTTGTTATTTTATGTGAATTTTGATGTCATAATGAGAACTATGAACTCTTCGTTAAGAAAAGAGGGAAGATGTCATAATGAGAACTATGAACTCTTAGAAATGTGACATTCATTATTTTAAGCAATAAGTCATTTGAGCTTTGTTCAGAAAAACAATTGAGTTGCGAAATGGTTGATCTAGAACTTACTTATATCTTATTGAATGGACTTAAAAACAAGACGTTGTTATGGAATTTATTTCGCTAATATTTCTTAATCATATCGTGACATTAGTTTGGAAAGAGATATCTTATTGATGCCTAGAAGTTTCTATATGGAGGATTTTGATATGTGGAAACTCTTATTCTTGCTTGATTAATCGTGGTTTGAATAAAGATACTCAACTGATCTGTGATGTATATTATAGTAGTTTGATGAAGTCATTCTTGTATGAACCCATGCATATATCTAGTCGGCTAGAATCTGAATAGGAAATAGTTCAGTATCCTAACTCAAAACATATCCCTTTTATTTTTGATAACAGTGTCCTACATATCTTCGGCAATAAACTTGGTCAAGATTATATTTCAAAACGTAAGACTTTTCTGCCTTCCACTTTGTTGATCTTTTGTGCAGTTTCGTGGAGGTTTCTGTCGAACAGAAATATTTTTCTGTCTCTCATTTTGCCGAAAGATCAAATATTTCGATACTGGAAGGTTTTTAGATGAGATTAGGAAAAAAATAATTAGGGATTCATTATCAGAAAGGTACAAGAACAAAACTTTTAAGAGTAGACAATGGATTGAAATGTGTAATGCAAAAGGAATCCCTAAAGCAGGCATTAATTAGTAAGACACTTAAATATTTACGCAGTAAAACATAGCTGTGTTAATTCAACACAATGCGGTGTCCCAGCGTGACTACCACTTTTGTGTGTTAAATCAATACAAAACACGGTGTTGATTTCGGTACTGGGAGAAAAAAAGCTGCAGCTAGATTTGAAAACGCGTTGCTCAGTTAGAAGTCGAGCGTCTTACCGACTTCGCTAAATCGTCAGACAGAAAAAATACTAGATTGAAACAATATAGAGGATAAAAAAAATATCGCTGAACCTCAAACACAAACAAAGATACTGTCACGACTTATGCCATGGTTTAATCACTTTCCCATTGGTCAATTAGGGATCACAATCCCCATTTATTGAGAATATGTTCCATTTCTATGAAAGCAAGCGCAACATTTGACGTGTTGTTACGATAAGAAAGCAGGAATGCTGCTCAAGTGTTTGGCTGTCGCCATCTTGCTTACTTTCATAGAATTAGAATATTCTCAATGAGTGGGAATTCTGGTTCTCAATTGACAACTAGGAAGTGATAAAACCATGGGATAAGTCGTGCAAGTAACTTAGTTTGTTTTGGGGATTAAGCAACATATATTTGAACCCATACACTGTTTAAATGTATAGTGTAGTCGTTTAATTCAAATATTGTTCATTAAATAACGTTTGTATCCAGTCGATTTTCTGTCTGACGATTTAGCTAAGTCGGTAAGACACTCGATTTCTAACTGAGCAACCCATGTTCAAATCTCGCTGATGCCGTAAATCATTTTTCTCCCAGTACCGAAATCAACACCGTGTGTTGTGATGATTTAACACACAAAAAGTGGTAGTCCGGCTGGGACACCGCATTGTGTTGAATTAACACAGCTATTTTTTGCAGTGTAAGATGTTTTTCCTATCTACCCACAATTATTTAAACTAGGGACGGCGAAATCCGATTTTTTCTTTTTTTATATTTGGGTTTCAGATGTGAATATTTCCTGATTTTAAAAACTGGAATAGTTTGGAATACATTGTAAAAAATTGGAGATTCAAGATTTTTAAATGCAGGAATAAAAAATCTGGATTTGTTTGTTTTCTCTTGTCTACTAATCTTTCTTCTTATATTTTAGTTTAACCTAAGATTGCAAACATTTTTCCTAAGAAAATCGGAGATCTTTAGTCTTGAACCAAATTTTATTAAGCTTGAGTTTTACTGCATAGGAATCGGATGATACTGATAAATAGAAGAAAAGGTTTCTTCATCTTTGTCTACAAAATGAGGAAGATCATTTCAACATTTCATGAACAAAACCACCCTTCAACCTGGCAAGAGTTGTTGGCAGAATTGATATCAACAAAACTGACGGCAGAAAAATTGGTCGAAAAATCACACGTTTGCAAAAGTTGCAACTTGACCCATTTGTTTACGTCGATTTATGAAATGAATATTTTTGCCATTGTAAACTGCGTGACGAAAAATACATGCATAAAAGTGCTCATATGTTTGAGTTGTTTAATCCGACGAAAAACTTTTTAACTTAATGGGAAATTTCGCGTTATATGCCTAAATTAATTGAATTATTCCAATTGGCGATGCTCGCGATGTTTTGCGATTTGTAAAAGCATAAACTGGGCTCAAAAGAGTAATTATCTATGTTATTTTCTAACAGATTGTTCAGGTTTCCCTTACTTCAGACAAGTTCTAGGGGTAACATGAGATATTGGCTCCCTAAAAATAAATCCCTGTTTCCAAATGTTTAAAAATCTCAGTGTTTAAACTAATTTTCTTAATATGACACACAGGCATATTTAATGCTTTCTTTTTCAGCTTATCCCTTTAAGAACCATTTTCTACCTTTTCTTCCCATGTTATTTGATACGTTCACTTTGACTACTCTGAGTAGAATCGTAGCTTTGTTGCTGGATTCTGCAGTGACTGAGATGTGAAAGAAAGATGTTGCCCAGATAACATTTTCCTCCTGAATATACCTTGCATGTTCATTTTTGAAATCACTGTGTAACGTTGCATTAAATGCTGCAAAATTACAGAACAAGTTACTCTCAATTATCAAGTCTTCAATGTTTCATAAGTACTGGCATCCTATAATCTTCGACCAATGCATTTCGAATCCTCCAATACCAATTCTATATATGCTTCAGGAGTGCCGTGCGAGTCAAGGAAGTTGAAAGGTAGGACATCCTTTGCTTAAACATGAAGTCAGTACACTTCCCATTTGGTAGAGTACATATATATTTCCTTTCCTCTTCTCTTCTCTTCTCTTCTCTTCTCTTCTCTTCTCTTCTCTTCTCTTCTCTTCTCTTCTCTTCTCTTCTCTTCTCTTCTCTTCTCTTCTCTTCTAATCCTGCAATCTGACCCCCTCCTCTACAGACCCACCCACCCCAAATCAGGTCATGCAATTGCATGACCTGCCTATATGGCGTGGGCGCCTCTGGATACAGTATTTATTTATTGTGGGTGCAAAACGATTGTGTAGGTGCAGAAAAATAGAGTACGTTTGTGACTTTGACAAATGATGTGTTTCGACAGTTCTGCAATGACAACAATTTTTTCCTTGTATTCTTGTCCCAGGTTAGATCCCGATGGCGAACGTTTGTTACTATGGCAATGAACTTGAGAGTTCCGTAAGCCAAAGAGCAAGTAAGTAATTCTTATGCCATTAAATTTCTACTTTATCTCACAACAGTTAAGTATATCATAAAACCCGAATATTCCATATTACCCTCCAAATTTACATTTTACTTAATTCTTATCAATTATCATCCAGTATACAATCTTGAATATAAGAGATTTAAGGGCTTGTATATCCGTTTTGTGTGCATATAGTTTCATGTTCTTTTCGTTCTTTTGTCAGTAAGAACATGAAAGTTCAATATATATATATATATATATATATTAGAAAAGTTTTGGTCTTGTGCTTCTTTTACTTACTGCACAATGGCTCCTAGAACAAAATTAGTGGTATCTTATCTCAATAAACTAATTATGATTTAGTTTATGTACTATATGCCTAATTATGATTCATTGTATATGTTCACATTATTAACAGAAAGAAGAACACCTATATTAAAATTATTTATTGTGAATGTTGAAAACATAATTTTCTCCATAGTTGTTATTAAATTATAATGAAGTAGAAATTTTCAGTGTCGTATTTTTATTTCTCGGGATAATACCTCCGGTCCCTACACCCCTGAAACACTATTCAAATGCAACAGTGTATAATAAAACTTAGTAAGCTTTATTTTGTTTGGGCCATTTTAGTAACTTTGACTTCGGCCCGTCGCGATTATGAATGTGATGCCAGTTAAAATTCGCATCCATGCCCCAGCCGGGATTTAAACCCGTGACCTTCCAGCAACAGTGTATAATAAGAAAACAATGCAATATTCTGCTTTGCCCTCCAGGACGCTGCGTCAGCATAAACTCGGTGACCCAGTCCAACACTTGACCCGAATTACAAGATTAGACCGGTGATCCGTTTCAGCTCTGGAATGGGGAAGAGCATACTCCCATGGAAAAATCTGTCGTACACCAAGGACTGCGACAGCTGCAAGATCAGAAGTCATGCATCGCGCACAACAATGTAACTAACTCAACGTAATATAGTTTAGAAACCTACTAAGGGTTGCGCTTAAATTATCTCATTGAGTCATAGAGGTCGCGGTTATTCGGTGGTAGAGCTATCACCTCTGGTGCTACTGTTTGATCTTGGCTTGTGACATGTGGGCTTTGTAGTGGACAAACATCGTGTGCGTGGTTTATTTCAGGGTATTTCCTCTCACTTTCTTCATTCCATCAATTCACTCATCGTCCATTTGGTCTTAGCCAAAGCTGCCTGAAAACCTTAAATAAAAAATTGAAATTTCATAGCTAGGGATTCAGCCCAATACTTAACTTAGGAATTACCTTGCCCGTGACCATGGGTAAACGCACTTAAACCGTATGACAGTAAGAAAAAATATCGCAGCATTTCTAAAGAACTCTGTTGAAAGAGAGGATGTAATCTTTTGAAATCTTCGCCATAAAGGTAATCACAAATTATATTTAGTTGTTAATATCATTGTGTTTTTTGATTGATTCATGTGTAAAAAATATCCTCTGTGAAGAATATAACTTATGTTTTATTTGTAATGAGAACACTATTGTTGAATTCCCTGCATTCGAAATCAGCAATGTTTCTGAAATATAGTAAATGTCCCTGTCAAGACGATAATGCTTCTGTAATTTACCTGTAATTTTTCTCATTAAATCGACAGTTAGCATTCGTCCTAACTACTAAATAAAATTGAACTAACTTAAAGCCAACATACTGATGGGGCACAAAAGAATTATATATATTTTTTCCTTCGTCATGATTATGTGCACATGCAAATTTTGGCCACTCAAGCGCAATCACTTTGGGAGATTTCGATGATGCAAAAGTCAAATTTAGAGTATGTTTTAACGAATCAAGTATATTGATGCAATTCGGATTGTTCATAAATATCAACAGTACTCTCAAATATGTAGAGTAATTTTGAATTAGTCTTGCGGCTAGAATTGAAACACGCATGAAACCAATTATATCTACAGGAAGGTGTAGGAAGGATGTGCAACGCCTGAATTTTGATACCAAACATAAATATGACTTGTTAATCGAAAAGCGATCGATATATCAAACATCTTAATATTAAATATTATAGTTAATTCATATAGAAAATACACTACAAATCGATTGTTGTTCATATAGTTGTTAATTTAATTCTTAGTATCTTAGTTGGTTAAGGGTATCCATCGAGACGATCTGTGTTCTCGTCCTTTTCCCCTCGCCAACTTTTCATTTCTTTACTAGGCTACAAGTACCTCTTATTAATACATTCCTACTTGTTAACACTTGCTTGTTCACATTAATGCATAACTAAAATGCACACAAGTGATAAAAATATAATGATTCCTGTATTTCTATAGTTTAAAATGTACCAAAGGTACAACTAAAGTACATCACCAAATATCGTTTCACATGAATCATATCGCAAAACAAATGGAAATACAACGTCGATCATATCAAAACTTACCTCCATATTGATATTTGATATATTGATCTTCGTTTTTTCTCGATATCAGTATTTCATTATTGCAAAATATCCATCGTTTCTCGATGTCTGTGCATTGATTTCAAACTAAAATTGGTAAGGCGAAAAACTCGTCACCCTGGCTAACATTTTCCAAGGTTTTCCTCAGTCCCACCAGTGAATGTGGAGTTGTTCTTACAAGGAGACCGCCCATGACAAGATATCGAAACCTACTCTGAAATTTAGCTAGGTGGATCTACATCCTATCGAGAGGTAATATACAAAAATTATGTTTATGCATATATGCTAAAATAATTTTGTTTATGCATGACTAAAAGGAAACACGCGGGACGTCCTCTCATATACAGTCACATTATAAATTCTTCAATTGGCGCGCCCCATGCTTTTATTTTTAGTTATGCAAACAAAATTGAAGGGCTTTGTGGAAGAAGGGCCAATCCCACTCTTCCATGAAAAATGAGTTTTGTGGCTGGTGTAAGCTAGTGTCATCTAGTGTTTACTCTTTAACTAAATGCATTGTGGGATATACCCAACACCTTGCAATAGGCATCATAACAAGTGATGGCGAATAAACTGTTTAGCTTCTTGGTGGAAGAAGGGCCAATCCCTCAATGCCGTCTTAGTACTTTACACTGTTTTAGGTTTGATTTGGTTAGGTTAAATCAGTTTAGGAAAAGTTAAGTTTGTATTTGTAGCAGGAAGTCATGTACTGTGATCTTGGTGTCCTGTCATTACAGATCGAACAGAAGACAGAAAAAGCACAAACGCGATAGGTCGGTTGTGAGTGACGCTCTCACAAACAGAATAAGCCTATCACTATCACGGCTCGGATTCATACTGCGTACGTGACAGATCGCTGATAACTTTACTGACCACGCACAGTATCCCATTCTCCAGCACAAGTCAATGTACAAAATTTTAAAAATACAGAAACGAAATAAAATGGAAAGTGAGGGATTCCCTTACAACTGACCGATGGTAGGTTAAACGTAACATTGTGAAGGTATGATGTATTAGCTCAATTCCTGTTGTCAATTTTTTATTTTCCATTTGCAGGTATATTTGCAATAGTGTTCTGTATCTACTCCTAAAAAATAAAATACATACGTTTCTTAGATTTTTTTCTACATCAAAAATACTTTAACTGAATTTCTCTCCAAATCACAAAATTGTGGGATATGCCCTTCTTCCACTGACCCCTTCAATTATATTTGTACTTTTTAGTTCGAATTGTTTAAGAAAAGTATATCTTTAAAAAGTTTTTATATTATTTTGTTTCGAGATTTTTTTTGTGTGTGTGTGTTTGGATACTTTTTTCTCAAGCTAATGTTTTGTGTCCCAAATCCTAAAGTGTTCTGCAACCAGTCAAACCTAGTATCGTTGCAGGCTAGTATTTATTTTAGGATAAAGAAGTCCATATTAAAAATAATAAAAGATGCTTTTAAAATATATATTAAATATATAGAAATATATGAAAATGACAATGGGATATTGTAATGTCAGCCGACTTACGTCGCTGTGCAAGATTTGATCATTCTATTATTTTGGAAAATGACTTAAATTAAGGCTGCAAGATTTGAGGACACCACAAACCATTGTGAACTATAGAAAAGTCTGTAAAAAATTGCTACCCATACCGCAGATCTCCTCGCCAGGGACGAACATAGGGGATCTGGAGACCCCGAAACTAAGTTTTTTGTTGTAAAATCTATTTAAGTTTGCTTATTTTATAAAACAAAAATGAATTTCGAGGGCTCTAGACCCCATAAATACGTCCTTTCGAGGAGTTCTGCGGTGTGGGAGGTGACGCTACAACTCGGCAGTGTTTCATTCCAAGACAAAAGTGAAGCAGAAGTGACTTTTCTATTGAAAGAATCGTAAAATAATACACTTTTGTACACCTGACCAAATATTCCAGCCCCTATCTAGGTACCTTGCAGTTAATATGGGTGGCTATATTTTATATTACCTCTCTATAGGACGTGTAAATCCTGCTAGCAAAATAGTAGGTTTTGGTATGATGTCATTAACGGTCTCCTTGCTAGAATATAGGACTTAGATGCTCCCCACCCATTATTTTGTCGGGATGATGATCTCCCTCAGGACGCCACTCTCAATCATGAGTGAGACTCTGTATATGCCAATAGATTCATTAATGAACAATACATAGTTAAATTATCAAACAGTAAGATAAGGTATCCACTGCAATGAACACGCGCAGTGAGCGGCACTTGAGGGTGTGGAGGTAGCGCTCCACATAGTCTCGTCCTACTGTACGTTGTTATATTAATCTGAAGTAAGAACACTTGAAAGATGAGAAAAATATAGTCTTCTTCCCCCCCCCCCTTCCTCTTTGAATTTGTCGTCTATTCATCCATCTTTATTGCGCTATAGACATCCTTAAAAATATTATACCCAGTTTGTAGAGTGATTCATTACATGCCTCCACAAGTATAGTTGAATATTTTTAAATGTCAGTAAAAAGATGAATATATCAGGCGCTTCAGAGTAGAACATAAACATTTATATTACCTTTTTTTTCTCCTGAGTACGTGGAACGATCACAAGCATTATGTTGATTTATTAATAGCTTCCTGGCCTTCTTTATGCCTTTTAATCCTTGTGATGTTTTTTGTATCACGTTGCCCAATTTCTAAATGCATCAATGACAGATTTTATATTCTGTAACAAATTTGTTTCGGAGAACATTAAGATTTTCCTATCTGTCTATAAAACATTTGTAGTGAAGCTTTGTGTTTGTATATTTATGTTCTTTAAGAAAGACTGACAGAGAAAACAAACTGTAGCGAGCCGTAGTAGCTCAGTTGGTAAGACGTTGATTTACCCATCGGAAGGTCCTGGGAACGTTCCCAATGGGCGCCCGTCCTAACTGAGGTTTTTTAGTTTTTTTTTCTCTGTTACACCAGGCAAATGACAGGATGGTACCTACTAGGCCTTGGCGTCTACCTTCCAATATCCTCTCCGCCACCCTATCCCGGCTTGAGTCTGAGATGCCTAAAGGCTATAAATAAATTAAATTCAATTCATAAAACTAAAACACATAATTATACCTCAAAGAATCAGAATTCTGTTTTGAATTGTGCAAATATACAACAGTAAAGTTTTAATATGAAAACCCTACAAGCTTGATAAAAGAATAAAATACCCTTTAAGTTATTTTCTGATGTTTTAAATACAAATTTGTTGTAATTGTACCACATACTAATTGTACTTCAAATACTACATTTATTTTCAAATAAGTTGTAAACAGCGATTGGTGTTTCAAGCTCTGGTCTGTCAGGTTCTTTTGCGATCGATAGAGCGCGTTATGCCTCGAGCGCCATCTCTTTCACTCGACCGTTCAGTGCGAGCTAGCTATGCTAACTGTCGGGGAGCCTGTATAGCTCTACCGCGCCGTCCATGTCTAGCTACTACTATCGCACAGTGCAAGTGCAAACAAGAGATGCATGGTTAGTGAGTTTGAGTCATTTCTGATTTATTCTTTTGCTTTTTCACTACTTAGTTTTTAATTGTGATGTTCTAAGTGCAACTAGTGAGTTTGTGTGTCCCTGTTCACCGTTTCTGATTCGGGCGGATGCTGGAATATCCACACACACATACACACTTGGAACGTCATTGAGGAGATCCCGGAAAAACACCTGTAGAATCACAGTGAGCAAATCAGTTTATGGTTAATGGTGATAAAACAAGTTTATTGTATTTTTAAGTTTTTAATGATTCAACTGTTACTTAAAGAAAATGAACAAAAGTAAAATACTCTGTATTAAGATAACACGTAGTTCAATTGAAATGAATAAATTAGAACAATTATTGAATATTCACGTTAAATGAAATATGTGGATCAATTCCTTGTACTTAAGAAATTACGAAATTTCAGTCACAGAATAATGAATTATTACAATTGTTCGTGCTACTACATGGGATACTTTCAATTTGATGCTTGGGAAATAGGCTAAGTTTCCGACCTTGCTGGTTTATTAATAGACTTTAATATCGTTTGTCGAAAATAAGAAATCAAAATTATGTTTTCAGTTAAAAGATGTTAATTCTCAAATGGTTGCGTTTATGAATGTCAGAAAAACACGGAAATGTTTGTACTATCCAATACATGTTTGTTCTTTAGTATATATTATATTGAGTAGTGAGAAAATGTTCTTATCTACGAAATTGACCACGAATTTATTAAAAAAACTGATGAAATGAGAATGGTTAACGGATAATTTCGATATGATTTTGAATGTTGTCCTGAAGTAGTTATTCTCCCAGAATTTATTATAATGCAGTAATTAAAAGATACTGTTCTCAATAATTTTGAATTCAATTCAATGTGCACTATAGACAGTACTCTCATTTGTAGTCCAAGCCCGTCAAATTTTCGAGTCACGACGTCTCTCGTGAGCACTTTTGCGGGAAAAGGAAAAGTTTACGTACCATCCCAACAGCCATGTGATATAATGCTTATTGTATAACAGAGGAGAACTTGTAAACCTTATAAAGGTTGTCAGACAACAGGAATTTAACCTGTATGCCCCTGCTGTGCCGATCGCAAACGTTCAACTTAAAAATTTTACAACGGGGCTGGCTTTCTGCAATTCTGTACACGCAGTTATATTAATATGAATTTTGCGCTTCAAGTTTCTTGACTATTTCACACCGACAGTTGATAAAAGCAAAGAAAAGTTAATGGCCAAATGTGTTACGAATCATTTCTTTTCTACGACTTAATACTGAACATGATATTTACTTCCATGAAGTGCCTATTTAATATAAAATAAGTTTTCTGTTTATGCTAAGACGAAGATGTAAAAGAAAAAATCAAACAATTAATTTAAGCCGTAACTTGAGACACATCTTTCCGTCACGCAATCTTCGATGTGGAGAATTTTCTACCCCGCTATACATATCTTAGGCTCTTTTCTAATCTATGTGAAATCAAATTAATTTTGGATTCACATGAGATAGTATTTCATAGCTTACACAAAAAATAAAATTATTTATGCGAATGGGAAAATGTAAACAAAATTCTACTCCAAAAAAATTCCTTAATACTGGTTTACACGTTGTTAATAAACACAAAAGATTAAAAATGAACACAAGAACATCTAACTCTACACAATAACATAAATAAACATAGAAATAAACTCTATTATTACAAAAATTGTTGCTACGCTCGGACTACTTGAGTCAAGAAAAAAATAATCTTACACTGCAAAAAATAGTTGTGTTATTTCAACACAATGCGGTGTCCCAGCGTGACTACCACTTTTGTGTGTTAAATCAACACAACACATGGTGTTGATTTCGGTACTATGAAAAAAAAAGTAACGGCTGCAGTGAGATTTGAAGATGGGTTGCTCAGTTAGAAGTCGAGCATCTTACCGACGTGGCTAAATCGTCAGACAGAATAGATACTAGATGCAAACAACATTTGAATTAAGCGACTACACAATAGATTTAAACAGTGTAGGGGATCAAAAATATGTTGCTGAACCCCCAAAACAAACTAAATTACTTGCACCACTTATCCTATGGTTTAATCACTTCCTATTTGTCAATAGAGAAACAGAATTCTCATTCATTGAGAATATTATATTTCTATGAAAGTAAGCAAGATGGCGACAGCCAAACACTTGAGCAGCATTACTGCTTATCGTAACAACATGTCAAATGCTGCGCTTGCTTTCATAGAAATGGAACATATTCTCAATAAATGGGGACTGTGATCCCTAACTGACCAATGGAAAAGTGATTAAATCATGGCATAAGTCCTGAGAGTAACTTTGTTTGTTTTTGGAATTCAGCAACATTTTTTTATCCTCTATGTTGTTTCAATCTTGTGCTCTATCCGTCTGACGATTTAGCAAAGTCGGTAGGACGCTCGACTTCTAACTGACTAACCCATGTTCAAATCTAGCTTTAGCCGTATTTTTTTTCACAGTACCGAAATCAACATCGTGTGTTGTGTTGATTTAACACACAAAAGTGGTAGTCACGCTGGGACACCGCATTGTGTTGAATTAACACAACTATTTTTTACTGTGTACTATTACATTCCAGCAGTTCTAGCAAACGTCACTCCTGCAGTTCTCATGAATGCAACACATCTCTGTTCAGTTTCTTTGCCATTGACACACAGAGAGCACCGTACATATTTCACCAAATTCTCCTCACGTGAGATCGGAAGTTCTTACTTCAGAGTACTTACGGTGGCTATTTTTTTTTTTAGAGACAGTCCCGAATTTTATTTTTGTGTGCTGGTATGCTGATAAATGTCGAAAGTTTAGAATTTCGTACAAAAAATAGGAATTTCATTTGATGGGAACATTTTAAGTTAATTTTACATATGTGTCATTAAAGTGCTCCTGAACATTTATAATTAAAGATAATAAGTTATCAACTAATTAATAATAGCTTATTTACTCCTATAATGACTTAAATAATAAATTATTAGATTTTAAAATAAATCATAAATAAGTTTTTATAAAGGCTTACCAACAGAGTAGAATTTTTTGTCGTTAGTACTATCGGTGCGACAAGTTTTAACAATGAATCACCTCTCACCGCCGACCCGAGATTAAAACAGTAAAAACTGTGAAAAGTTGTTTTGGTGCTAGGGAACAAAATTGGTAGAAAAATTAGGGGGGGGGGATTGATTTATTGGAAATACATTTTGGTGAAAAGATCTTACAATGTAGTGTTCATAAGCTTATGCCAGTTATTCAGGGAATTAGCCTTGCTTTGTAAAACGGACTAAA
The DNA here is from genome assembly GCA_022664845.1 of Lepisma saccharinum. Taxonomy (NCBI): domain Eukaryota; kingdom Metazoa; phylum Arthropoda; class Insecta; order Zygentoma; family Lepismatidae; genus Lepisma; species Lepisma saccharinum. The sequence continues at coordinate 60,617 of JAGDQP010005947.1, read as the reverse complement.
TGTTATAGCTTTATTGTCAGTTGTGTATCAAGACCCTACTGATATTAAAATTCTGAAGCTGGAAGTTTTTTCAATGTCATGGTTGTTTTTAATATAACACGATTTTTAAAGCTATATTATGTTGTCGTGAATACAAACATTTTCTTGGATTGACCATCAAATCATCCACAGGCAAAGGGAGTATCCGTTAGATCCCGGAAGTACTGCCCCAAATTTTGAATGAGAAAATATGATCACTGTAAGAATACTAGACATAGTCAATTGAATCTGCGAGAAATGATTATTTAACGTTCTTTTTGTCATTATGTGATTCTATTAACTGTTTTGCCAGTGGCTTGATTAACTCAAAAGGTGTTTTCTCCTGATGTAGATGGGTTGTCAAATAAATTACTGACGTATTTCAAGTGAAATTTTAAGTAGTGTGTAGAAAATTGCAGGAGACCATGTACGAGTGCGTCTGTGGGTAGAACACACTGCATTTCTCGTCAAGTACAGCTATATCGAAAAAGATTGGCGCATGTCTTTAGCTAAAATGTCTTATTTCAGAAATAGATGGATTACAACATCGTATAAATTCGCTAACTTGCATGGATGTACAGAATTGCCTAACGTATTTATCTAAAAATTTTTGTCCTGATAGGCAACCAAACAAGGGTGATATATTTGAAAGTAATATTTTGCATTGAAAAAAAATCAAAGGCCAAAAATCACACCATGTTGCGAAGTTCCCTCGTTTTATCCTACAAAGGGATTTTTTGTAACCCAACGAGAATTTTTAATTCTAGTGCTTACAACAACTTAAACAGCATCTGAATTGTGTCCTCTGTTACTAAATGAATAAACTACACAAAAACCACACTAATTTAAACTACACTACTAATGCATATTTACTGTCACTTGTTAAAAAATGAGTACATTACATGGTCAGTGACATTTTTTATTTCAAATTTAAGTATTTAGCAATAAGCACACTCATGCTCAAAAAATGTTCGCATGTCTTTATTTGACAGTTTTTTACAAATAACATTTTTCTCCTTCGATTCAGGTGTTCGCTTAATTGTTTTACTTGTAAAGAACGTAAAAACGAATATTTCTTGAAATTTTGTCACAAAAATTATTAATAAATAATGAAACTATAACGATAAATCTGAATCATGAAGAAAAGATCGAAAAAAAATTAGGTGCAAAACTGTGAAACTTGGCAACTTAGGGAAATTTACGGGGAAATTGAGAGGAAAGAAGCGGTATTTCTCTGTACTCTATGACGAAGTGTATATGTTTATTATTGCCAGCAACTGAGATTACAGACAATGTTCTTTCAAATAAAACATTACACAAGCAAAAGTTACAGATACAACACATGTATTGCATAATCATGTAGCAGAAACAATTATATCCCCGAGAAGACGTGAAGAAAGACAAGATTGGTTTTAAATATCGAAGTGAAGATTGTCATTCAATGCTCGGCTAATAAACGCTGATGAATGTCTGAAAACGCAGCGCATTTTGTGGCGTAGTGGTTAAGGCTGGCGACCGTGAATTAAAGGGTTGTCAGTGCAAGTCGCCGCTCCCTCCTGAATATTTTTTTTTTGAACGCAAAACGGCGTGATTAAATTATATTATCCTTAGTATTAACTGATTATTGATAGAACAATTTGTATTACGTTACAAGAGAGGGAAAAATCATCAGAAAAGCAAACCTATTGTCTGCTAGTTTTAATGAAGCGAACGAAATATACAGGAAGTATACTCTCCATGAATATATTGACTTTAATTTTATTGATGATGTTTATCCCTCTATAGCAGAGTGACCAGCCGTTATGTTTTACTCAGGTTTTTCCAGTCACACCAGACAAATACCGGGATGGCATCTTCAACATAGATCCTGGCTGGCACCTTCCCGAATCCTTTCCTCTCCCCTATTCCGGCCTGATCCTTAGATGTCTAAAGGTCTTAAATAAAATTCAAATTCAATTTATTTTTAACTTGTTGTTTTTGCTTAACTAATTCCCAATAATTGCATGACAGGAGACAGTAAATAAGGAGAACGCAACACGGTGTCATGCTTTATTGTGTCTTAGTAGTTTCTGAGTTGAAAGTTGTCGACAGACGGACAGAACAGTTGTATAAAGATTCACAGTATTTTCTGCTTAAGCCTGAAACGGATCCCCTCTGTTAGCATTGCTTTAAATAAAGGATGGACTTCTTTGTTTGAATGGAATATCTTTAAGCCCAAACATTTGGTTTTCTTGAAATACTAATATCTGGTTCAGTATCATACTCAAATCCTCGATAAAGACATTACACATGATTTTTTTCTCACAAGTGTATATAATACTTTTGAGTTAATGGATATTTAATATTATTTTGTTGGTGTTAAGCAAGAAATTCACCAACGAACATCACAAAACTTTACAAATTTCCTTCATCCATAATTTCTCTTCATTTTCGGCAAATTGTACTGGGACAATTCATGTGGGTACTTCCGGATCCGCAGTTGTCAATGTTGCCAACCAATTTCAGAAGGTAAAATTTGAATTGCTTCCATATCGTTGAACGTATTGGAACCAAACTTTGTATTTTCGTACTGGGATGCGTCATAGAGTTACTTCAGGTCCCACGGTTGACAATGTTGCTAATCAATTTTAAAAATGAAATATTTACTACTTTCATTCAGTTCGACGTATCCGCACCAAGCTTTGAGTATTCATATGCGACACTATCGAAACATACTGTGGTTATTCCCTGTGCCCAATCGGCACGAGCGTAAGCCGTAGTGATGTTACCGCCCATACAATTCATTTTATCTTCCCTGTACCCAAGTATCCACTTGTCAGCGTTGCCACCCTATTTCAAAATTATTGAATTTTTAAAAGGCCCCATACTGTTACGTGCTGATAGCTATACCTATACTTTTAAAAATGCGCGGGAGGAGCCGCGGGACATGGCTACGTTATGATATATGTACTTTGAAATAATACTTCTCAGAGCCCTATTGTAATAGATTCCTTTGAAGAAACCTATATGTAGTTGCTTCTTTACAAGAGTATTCATTGTGCATTTATACAACTCTTTTTGAAATATCCATATAACATAAAATATTTTTTGTTACACTGTCTCTATCTGCATATATTTTCACAGTATGACGAGGCTTGGAGCCCGGAGCATCAGGGAGCAATGCCATCGAATATTTAAAGTGAAACACAATGCAATAGTAAGCGCAAACATATACAGGTATATCTGCCCTTGAATATCTATTTCCCGGGATTTTGAGCTAAATATAATTGACTTTTGCGGACGGTAATTATGATCTAAAATATATCTTCCTTGAATAATACCGTAAAACGGGATCAGACCATATTTCGGTAACAATTCATAGTTTTTCTGTTTACAGTAAAGATGTCTTCGAAGTTGTATCAGAGAGAAATGGCTAAGTCATTTCTCTTTGGTTCTATTATCTCTAGGAACTTAAATTCTTCCTATAATTCAAAATATTTCTTCAGTTCCCTGGAGGTCTGTTATTATTTTATTACAAACGATACCAAATAACTTCAGTCCATATGTCCTTACTTAATTCCTTATGTTTGTCAGGGAGAAGATATAGGAAGTATAGTAATGTAGCAGTGATTGTATAAATAATCCCATCATTTTCCTCGTAAGGTTGCAGGTAAATAAAGCGATAGTAATTTGGGATGTATATGGGAAAGCTTAACTCCAGTCCTACCGATTGCATTGATTATCTGCAGCTTAAAGTATTAAGTACTTGCACTGTAAAAATAAATAAATAATAATAATGAAAAAAGAACATGAAAAAGAACTGAAAAACTTTTTTAAAAACTTGACAGAGAAATACGTTTTCTTAGAACACTACTTGTACCCTCTATAGTAATATTTCAGGTTACCTGTACTTTTTAATAAAATGTAAGACACGTTAAGCATGAGTAAATCGTAGACAATTTTCTAATTTGTTCACAAGAGCTCAGGGCTAATCAGTAGTGCAGTCATCACTTCTGAACAATTGATGTTCCTTTTTGTAGTTATGAATTCGTGGAAAAAATGATTTGATCTTTTGCACCATAAAAGTCAGAACGTGGGGCGTATTCCGACCCAATGCATTTAATTAATCTAATCGATCACTTTTGCACATTAGCTCCCACTCCGCCCCATTCCACTACTTCGTTACTGCTGTTAACCAGTCCTTCACTTCTCCGCTATCTTTCATTCACAAAAGGTGCGCCTTCTATACGCAACATCACCAAGTATCTATGCCCACATCGCTTTTTATCAAGTTTGGGGAGGTTTTACGCAGAGGGTTGCAACTACTGGCAGCTAAATATTGTATGTCCTGAAAACATTTATCCTAAACTTTATAGCTTGGTCTCGCTTGGATTTTTTGTGCGTCTCGACAAATTGGGGAAAATCGTCCAAATATTACATTAGGTTTTCGATGTACTTGTATTAAAAACGGTAGGATAGAGCTCTCAATTACATTAAAGATATGATGACTTTAGCCGAAGTAGAATACTTACCATATTTTACATAACAAATTATTTGCCCCAATGGTAACCGAATTCGAAAAATGTTGAAAAAATGTGTAAATTTGAGCGCACATTCACTAATGATTATGCGTTTCAGGATTACAAACGAAGTAGTTTAATGTCTATTGGACATTTAACCACAATATAAGTTGGTTTTCGAGTTTATTTTTTAAATTTGGATTTTGAGACTTTGTCACAGTTTTTTCGATTTTGTCCCACTGTGCAGCGGAGTGTCTAACTTGGGGCCCGGGGTGGTGGCACAACTCGCACCCCCCTTAAACCGCCATTGCTCCGCTGAACGATTAATGGGCGTCCACGTCCTGCAAATTCCTTAGTCGAATGAATTTGATTAATAGTCTTTAGGCATCTTTCGCTCAGGCCGATAAATAAATTCCCTGGTATTCGTCTTGACGAGGTGTCCCGGTGGTGAGTGGTAACGCTCGCTGCCTTGTAATCAAGGGATCTCGTTTTCGATTCCCGTTGGGGACACAAGTAGTTCGGAGCCCACGTTAAAATGTATTGCCCGTCCTTAGTAGTTTAGCAGTTCGTTTAGGATGTTAATAACAATTCAATCAATCGTCTTGACGACTCAGAATAGCATGAATACGTAAATTGGGTTTCTCCTGAAAATAAAATTCAACGCAGTTTGCAACGTTGCAAAAAAAGAAAAAAAACTTAGTTCTTACAACGTTCGAAATTTGTTACTTAGCATGTTTGTATTTTCCTAACTTTTTTCACACCTCCACGGTCTTACACCCATCCATTGTTTCGAAAACGTATGAAAAAGAATTCCTTATAATTATCTGTGACACGGAAAGCATTAGGTTTATTCATAGTTTTCTTCTTTCCTGATGATCAAACTTAAAACAATTATTAGCCTCTCTTTCTCGGATTCCTTATAGTTGTAGTTTGATATTTGAATGTAGAAAGTGTTCGAAGTGGGGAAGAAACAGAGACGGTATGTTTTCCTAATATTTGCGTACATAAATCAGAAATTGATATAAGAACACGTATAGCATGTGTTTCAGTAACGGTATGCGTTTAGCTCTCAGAAACCAGAACCGGTATGCCATACCGGTGCATACCGCCTCACTTCGACCACTGAATGTAGTCCTTTGTCCTTGACTACTTAAGCAAAATTGGTTCTATTTGTATTAGTGCATAATTGCTCAATGTTTGAGTGACTTTCCTTCAAGGTTTAACTGACCAATAACAGAAGAGATGGTTTCGTGAATTCAAAGTCTTCAGTAGAATGAAGTAGATGACTTATTTTAAACAGTCAAGCTTTATGCCACGTCCACAATAGAAATATGTATCTGGAAACATTGTGTGCGAACTGTTTCCCCGACGTGTTTTTGTGCTTTCTAAATGTTTCCAAATTGTTTCTGAAATGATTCCCAAATGTTGGGAAACATTTCAGAAACATTTGGAAGACATCTAGGAAACAATATCCCATTTGAAATTGAAAACATGAAAACATTCTTTCCGAGCTCTTGGGAAACATTTCGGTACCAAACCTTGGTTTTGGAGGGTAAACCGTTTCTAAAGTGAAGTAGAACCATAATGGTGGCCTCAAGTAGTAATGTGGAAACGAAATTACTGAATTTATATTTTTTTGTTAGTGGGCTCCTACTATATCAGAAATGGGGTAGACACAAAATTGTTCCTTTTCGCAATCTCTTTTTTCATGTAAATTGCAGTTTCTTCTGTATCAATGGAGAAATGACACCACATCTCCTCTTCTAAGTGATTAACATGCATGATTTTTGTTACAGACAAATAAAAAATAAATTACAACAGCGTTCCGCAAACTGTGGTTCTCTGAGTCTAGAATAGTCTGAACCTAAGGAAAAAATCAAATTTAAGAAAATTGCATATCACACAATATAGCTTAGAATCAGAATGAACCATTTCGTCTGGACCCGTAAGAATTCAATGACTTCATGTTTTATTTTTTTTAAGAATTATAAGCTCACTCGTTCGCGCGAGGATAAGCACGTGCTTACTTTTCACTGTTCGTGACTGTGGGCGAAGTAAGGAAGAGTTCCACAAATTGTATTCAGAAAAGTAAATGGCTTTTTGACCTATAAAATACTATTCAGAACCTTGAATCATAAAACAGAAACTAATGTTATTTTCTTCCAGCTAACAATTCTAATATAAAATTAACGGAATATTTCTACTATTTAAAAATATTAATATAAAAGTACATATAACTCAAAACATTAATCTATCTATCTATCTATCTATCTATCTATCTATCTATCTATCTATCTATCTATCTATCTATCTATCTTATATATATATATATATATATATATATATATATATATATATATATA